>JALPQI010009007.1:0-39474 GCA_025490895.1 Thaumatotibia leucotreta
CAATTACAAATAATTTACGCTTGGAGACTTTATACATCTCCAAACGTGCATTATAATAATGTTATTATTATTTACCTATTCTGACAGAGACCTTTACTTCTCTACAAATTATTAGATATAAATGTTTGGACTTTTAGAGACTTTACATCTCTTGTTATTATTATTATAACTCAATTTATTTTAATCAATTTTATGTAGTTTTTTTAATGCATGTTAGTGTAAGACATCTTACAACTAACATGCATTTAAAAAAACTGGCTGTTATGTACATACATAACATGACTATTTGAAAAAAACAAGTTCCGCCAAGTTTCTTTTCGCCTTGTTCTTCTCGGGGTCGGTGGTGCAAGGTTACTCCAATTCGAATCCCGGCGAGGGCATTTTTTGTGTATTTATTTATCACACACATTTGTTCCTTGCTCATGGCTGTCTTTGTATTTAAATATCTATATGTATCTATCTATTTATATCGTCGCCTGGCACCCACATCACAAGCCTTAATTGAGCTTACCGTGGGGCTGAGTCGATTCGTGTAAGATGTCCCAAGATATTTCTTTATTATTTATTAAATATTACCAGAACTTGAACCAGAGACTTCTTGCTCAGCAGGGTCTCCGACTGAGCTATGCAGGACGGTATATTTTTCATTTATCATGTTGACTGGGAACTAGGGCCTGTGAACCAGCACCTGTGGTCAAGGAACGCTGCCTGTTAATAATCTATGAGACATGACAGTTGACCGGTAAATAATGTGCATGAAGTACATAGGTCACTGGATTAGTTTCGCGAATGTGAAACTGACAGGTGGCCTTATACAACGTTCATGAGTCACTTATAACCTTGCTAGCATACACCGTATACACGGCGCTCGCGAGCATTCCGAAAGATTTTTATGCTCAATTCCTGAGCATATTTAGAGTATTTAATGTTACATAAAATTTCTTGGATTCGGCTTGGTTCTAGAGATAATTAACCTTTTTTCGAAATAAGTTTTTCGACGTAACTCGTCACAAAACTTCTTTTTGATTACAATGCTACTACAATGTGTTCAAAATATTACCACACCTTTTGCCTGACAATTAAGAAATAAAAATAGACTTGACGAAAAAACTTGTCCGTAAAAGAAATCATTTCAAAAATTAATTTTAACAAATTGTTGTTAAGATAAAAAGTATTGGACATGTTAAAAAGTATTCAAAAAGTAAAAAAAAGACAATTTTTTTTGTGGTGTTTGACGTTAGGGTCTCATAATATATTTTGTTTATTTTGATGTCTAAAATGCATAGTTAAAATCTTTTGCAATACTCGCGAGCACTATACAATGAGCCCATGAGGACAGGGAAAAATATTAACAGCGGATTTTTGACTACATTTGAAGTTAAAAATGTCATACGAAGTTTGCCGGATTCCGTCTATTTTAAGAAAATGACATTTTTATACCGTTTTTGACCGATAAGCACTGATAAGTTTGTATTTAAGGAAATAATTTTATTACTGTGTCGTTTTAGTCTTGTCACACTTCAACTTTGATCAAATATCCGTTTTTTTTCCTTTTCTCATGGACACATTGTATTTGTTTAAAAACATGGTGTAAGTAGTAATGTTTGGTAACTGTCTTATATAAAAACGTACCCTAACAAATTGGTACCATCCCATTTCATCCAATAAGCAGCAACGGCCGTCATTTTGACAGCCGAGCGGCCATATTGCAAATATTTCAAAATGGCGGATTCATGTCACGTACCGAATGGCGCGGTATTACCTCCGTTGTATTATATTTTATTTGTTTTGTTACTTATTTGTAGCAAATTACCTGAAACCGAGTTTCACGCCGGAAAAAATAAACTAAACGGGTCAGTGAGTGCTGTAAACTTAGGATCCGAGGTAAATTTTTTAAAATTATTTTGATATAGTATGTAAAATTGAATAGGAAACTAGAGGTAGATTTTGTGAACAGTAAAAAATGAAATAGTAAAAAATGGCAATAAAATAGGAAATTAAATAGCTAAATATTTAACAATCTGCCTTAATTGTGTATAAACTTTTTGAAACTGCTATTTTTTATTTCGATATTGTGAAAATGCCAAACGATTCGAGAATGCTTATTGTTAAGCCTACTAGAACAAAAATTTGGGTACTGTCATCATTTCTCCGTTTTGGATAAATTAGACAGTTCCAGTGCAGTACCTTCAAAACATTAAGCACAGATGTCGCTAGTGATTAGTTTCACAATACCATTGACTTAATTCACTGTGATTCACGGAAGGTAGTCTGGTGTAATTAGAAGCACGTTGGACCGGCAATCCGGAGGAAGCGTGTTCAAATCCCATGACAAATAGTCTTTCGCAGTTAATTTTTTCTATGGTTAACACATCTCTTCTCATCTGTTTGGGAATCAAATATACTGACACGACGCGTTAAAGTTTCCCTCTTCAACTCAGTTGTCAAATCGGTCCTGCTTTTTGGCTGCGAGACTTGGAGAGTGACCAAGGGTCTGGCCAAAAAGCTTCAGGTCTTTGTCAATAAGTCGCTCAGATTAATACTGCGCATTTTCTGGCCAAACGCCATCCAGAACGAAGACCTGTCGACTGTATACCGCCATACACCTATAGGCATCGAGATTGCCTCGAGGAAATGGAGATGGATAGGTCACACTATCCAGAAAGGAGAGCAAAATAACGCCTACATCGCATTTGACTGGAAACCGTCCAACGGCAGCCGACCTCCTGGACGGCCAGTGCACTCCTGGCAGCGATCCGTCTCAAACGAGCTCCGTACGGTTGGCCTAAGCTGGAGGGAGGCTAAAAGTGTTGCTGAGGACAGAGAGGCGCGGCGCGATCTTGTGAAGGTCCTTTGCACCTCGGGTGCCTTAGGACGACAACAACAAGAAGCACATCTGTTACGATATTGTGGGAGTTCCGGTGATTTATGCAACTAATGCATGCCACAGGTCTCAGGTGTGTGGCGTGATGCCAGCTTTCTATAATTTACTATCGCTTAATGCATCTAGGAAGTCACAGATCATATTACGGAGATATTCTCACACAAATCGACCTAGTCCCACGTTTTTTTTATTTCAAATGGGCTTACTCATGGCCATAGACTAGACAAGGGCAGAGAAGAAAGGATAGATCACTGATGTATGAAAAAAAAAGGTAATTGTTTTTTTACTTGGCACAGTTGTAAATAGTTCCGTACTTAGATCGATGAAGACGTGAACCGCTTCGTGCGAATAAATGGAATATCTACCAAGTTAGGATGGACTATTAAAAGTGGAAATCTTTATATACGAGTATATATGACATAAGTTGGGACCCTTTGAACGAAGCGTGAAAAAGCATCTAGCGGGCCAGCAAGGCGGTGGCGACTGACAGGTTACTGCTGGTCTCCTGTTCGTTGCCGCCGCGATTTAGGCTCTACTTTTCACTTACGATCAGGTAGAGTGGAGCCACTTTGTTGTGCCAACGTAAAAAAAAAGAATCCGTCTAGAATTTCGATGGTAAAATGGGGATGGCAGAATAAGCTCATGAAGCTCTTGAGCACACTTCTTGTGATATGATGATGTCCTCCTTGACGTGTCCATTAACGGCGAACTCTGGTGAACTAACTCCGTAAATGAGAGCGAAGATGGCTGGTGGATTAAAAAAAAATTAAAAGTACGCTTGCACGGCGCACACTACAACTGACTGAGAGAGTTAAGTGTTTTTTTTATGTGACGAAGGTAGACAACTTAGCTCTCAGCCCACCTGATGGAAAGCGGGAACTGAGGCCTATGGACATAGTGACCAAAAATGGACTTAGATGGATTGCCACATTGCCATCGCCAGTAATTACACCGGCTATCTTACCCCCAAGAAATGTCAGTACGTCATTTAAGTAATAAGATTTTGTCAAAAAAATTATTTTTTGTCGGCAAGTGTGATGACAAACATTGTATGCATCACGGTCGGTAAGCGGAATACTAACTCGAGCCATTAAAAGCCCTTCGCCTACGGCTACGGTTAATTCCGTACTTACCTCCCTTGATGCACAATGTACTATTAATACAGCACCTAGTTATGTGAGTATAGTTGAAACTCCTTTATTACTTAAGACATTTTTAGTCATGTAGCTTATTCTAGGACCTAGGCATCCTATAGGTAGCCTAGCAATCTAGACTGTTAGAACAGGTGAGGTGGGTTGGCAGCACGCCAAAAATATTTGAATTTCCTATCCCAGTTATTGAAACTCTTTTAACCTAGATTCGCCGAGTTGTGGCAGTTGAAATAAAGATCTGAACTATAATGCCGGTATTATTTGACCTGGGGTTCAGAATTAGATGTGGATAGAAGAAACAAGTTTATGCCGTGTGGTGACGGCAGTAAGAATACATTTGTCACCACCCCAACTCTTCCCGCGGGCGTCGTAAGAGCCGACTAAGGGATTAAGTGTCACTGACCATTCTTTGATACAAGAAAGACCCGGGTACGTCTTTAAACTACGTCCAACAAGTGAGGTAGGGCACAGCGAAATTTAATTTCGCTCGAATCTGGAGCAGCCTGTCTGGGGAAGTACCTCCACCTTACGGAATACCGCAGCCATAATAGCACTACTACCTATTATATAGGTATGTGATGTTGTGTTTCTGACGGTGAGTAAGGTTTCCAGAGCTCCAACCCCCCCAATCTCCCCCTTAATGACGATGACAGCGCAGATCAAGAAACTACCCCAGGAGGGTACCAGCTGCACTAGCGCTGGAGAATCCCTTTCTGGGCTTCCATGCTCAGGTAATGTCGTGCCTGAGCGTGGACGCCGAGAGCGCCCCGTTTCGTATTCTGGGGGGGGCAAATCCGCGCTCCGCCATCCACCATCCTCCCGAGGCAAGAGCAAGACGGCTACGGCAGCTCCTGCCACGCTCGCTGTGGACTTCTGCAACATCAGGGGGTTTGCATTCAAATCTCAATGCTGTCCATCATCACCTAGAGACAGCCAAGCCGGCCTTGCTTTTTCTAACAGAGACGCAGATATCGTCTCCAGCGGATACGAAATACCTCTCCTACCCTGGGTACGAACTGGAGCATTCCTTTCTCCCTAGGGCTGGAGTGTGTGTGTACGTTAGAGGCGATATCAGTTCTCGTCGCCTCAGCAATCTTGAAGGTAGGGACCTTTCCACCTTATGGCTGCGTGTTGACTGCGGCGATCATCCTCGCGTCTACTCGTGCCTCTATAGGTCCCATAGCGGTGATGCCGAAACTGACCGACTCTTGGAGCAGATACAAACGGCTGTAGATTCTGTGCAGCAGCAGATCCCATCCGCCGAGATCATCGTTCTTGGCGATTTCAATGCCCACCATGCCGAATGGCTGGGCTCCAGCAAGACTGATCATGCGGGGAGATCTGTTCACGACTTTGCTCTGACCTACGGCTTGACACAACTGATTACAGCGCCTACGCGAATCCCAGATGTGGAGAGCCAGGAACCTTCCCTGTTGGACCTTCTGCTGACTTCTCACCCGGTTGGTTATGATGTATCCGTTGTAGCCCCTCTCGGTTCCTCGGATCATTGCCTCATCCGGAGCACAGTGCCACTCACGTGCCCGCCGCGTCGGCGAGTTGCTTGCAGCCGCCGTGTGTGGCACTATAAGTCAGCAGACTGGGATGGGATGCGGGTGTTTTTTGCGTCCTACCCTTGGGGGCAGGTTTGCTTCACACCGCCGGATGATCCTGATATCGCTGCTGACGCTGTTGCTGACGTGGTGCTTCAGGGGATGGAACTTTTCATTCCATCCTCTGCGGTACCTGTTGGTGGCAAAACCCAGCCTTGGTTTGATCGCTCCTGCAAAAAGGCGGCTCGCCGAAAGATGGAGTGCTACCAAGCCTGGGCTAATGCGGCGGCGGTTCAGGATGTAAATACCAGCGCATTAAAAAAGGAGTTCAACTTTGCCTCCAGGTCCTTCAAAAGAGCCATTGCTAGAGCAAAGTCGTTGCACATTGGTAGGATTGGCGAGAAACTAGAGCGCCTCCCCTCGGGAACTCGTGCGTTCTGGTCTCTTGCCAAAGCTATCCAGGGTAATTTCTGCACGCCGTCTTTTCCACCTCTGCATACGGGGAATCATTCGTTGGCCCACGACGCAAAGGACAAAGCCAATTTATTGGGTAAGCTTTTTGCGTCCAACTCGACTTTGGATGACGGGGGGCAAGCGCCGCCGTCTATACCGCGGTGCGAGAGCAGTATGCCGGATGTACAGTTCCGCCAAACCTCTGTGCGTAAGGCTCTTCGCTCCCTCGACATCCATAAGTCCAGTGGGCCTGATGGTATCCCCGCGGTTGTTTTGAAGACGTGTGCCCCTGAGTTGGCGCCGGTTTTAACGCGTCTTTTTCGGCTCTCCTACTCTTCTGGCGTAGTCCCGACTTCGTGGAAGTCAGCTTTGGTGCACCCGATCCCTAAAAAAGGCGACCGCTCAAATCCATCCGACTACAGGCCGATAGCTATAACCTCCCTTTTCTCGAAGATTATGGAGTCCATAATTAATCGTCAGCTCCTCGGGTATCTTGAGGATCACCAGCTCCTGAGTGACCAACAATACGGTTTCCGTAGGGGGCGTTCGGCTGGTGATCTTTTGGTTTACCTGACACATTGCTGGGCAATGGCGATAGAGACAAAAGGTGAGGCACTGGCAGTTAGTTTGGATGTTGCGAAGGCCTTCGATCGCGTTTGGCACAAAGCCCTTCTTTCGAAACTTCCATCCTATGGGCTTCCAGGGAAATTATGCGAATGGGTCAACAGTTTTCTAGCAGACAGAAGCATTAAGGTCGTTGTTGACGGTGAATGCTCTGACTCAATGTCTGTGAATGCTGGTGTCCCTCAAGGCTGTGTGCTATCACCCACGCTATTCCTCCTGCATATTAATGACATGTTGCATACTAGCGGCATTCATTGTTATGCGGATGATAGTACGGGTGATGCCTCCTACACCGGCCGTGCTAATATTTCCCGGGAAAACGTCATTGAGAGCCGGAACAAACTTGTGACTGAAATTGAGACCTCCCTAAAAGAAGTCTCAGATTGGGGTCGGCTTAATTTGGTCCAATTTAACCCTACAAAGACACAGGTTTGCGCGTTCACCGCGAAAAAGCTTCCGTTTGTCGCGTCACCCCGTTTCGAGAGCACTTCCCTATCTGCCACAGCCAGTATCGGAATTCTTGGTGTTGACATCTCGAGTGATGTTCAGTTCCGCGTCCACCTAGAGGGTAAGGCCAAATTGGCCTCGAAGAAGCTCGGTGTGCTCAATAGATCGAGGCAGTACTTCACGCCGGCCCACCGCCTACAGCTTTATAAGGCGCAGGTTCGCCCGCATATGGAATACTGCTCTCATCTTTGGGCAGGGGCACCTAAGTACCAGCTTCTCCCTCTAGACCGCATCCAACGGAGAGCAGCTCGAGTTGTCAACTGCCAACGCATTTCTGATCGGCTTGATACCCTGGCGCTGCGTAGAGATGTGGCCTCGCTCTGCATTTTCTATCGCATGTACTACGGGGAGTGTTCCGAGGAGTTGTTCGGATTAATACCTGCCGCTTCTTTCCGCCACCGCCCTACGCGACAATGTATTCATTCTCACCATTTAGATGGTTGGCGATCCTCAACTGTGCGCTTTTCTCGTAACTTCCTGCCTCGCACAGCTAAACTTTGGAACGAACTGTCACAAGCGGTGTTTCCGGACCGATACGACCTTCAAACCTTCAAGAAAAGAGCGTACTCCCACCTTAAAGGCCGGCAACGCATTTGCGACGCCTCTGGTGTTGCGGGTGTTCATGGGCGACGTTAATCGCTTTCCATCAGGCGATTCGTCTGTTCGTTTGCCACCTATAGCATAAAAAAAAAAAAAAAAAAAAAAAAAGTTCATTCATTTGTATGGCGGCCGAGCGTATCAGATTTTGTACTGAAGTTGTTACTTGCCTATGATTTTAAATATGTCTCAGGCCCTTGAGTATTCATATTTTTTTGTGTTGTTGCAATTAATATTACTTAAGGAGGCATTATTAATGTTTTTGTTCACTTCAACTTACAAAATTAGACGCCCGAAAGCTGCAAGCTGCGATTGAAGACGGACATCTCAGTAGATTTTACTGAGTTAATTTGACACGCTACGTAGATACGTTTGCTTGATCTATGGTATAAATGACATCTGTGACCTGGGGGCTACCACGATTTCTTATGAGATTCAGTTCAGGTTCAGCTATTATATTGAACTGACATATTGTGCATCGCATTAGTAGATCATAATTAATAACTACATTGACTACCGTGACCCCTGTACGTAATTGAAACTCTTTTCAGGCATATTTAATTCATAGTATGTAATCACCAAATTAAAAATTTTAAAAACCGACTTCAACTGATTTTTCCAAGATCCCCGTTTTGTTTCCATCATTGGTTACCTATCAAATATTAAATCCTGCTTTGTGAATGCAAATGATTGTAAATGAATTAAAATTACCAAAAGCGCCATACATATAGGTACCTATAATATTTGAAGAGATCCTTCGATTTCTCCAAGATCCCACCATAAATAATAATAATAAATATCTTGGGACATCTTACACAAATCGACCTAGTCCCACGGTAAGCTCAAACTGAAAGTCGGCACGGGTTCCTGTTACAGGAATGAGCTGATTTTTTTCAGAGTGTTTTGGGGTTAAAAAAGCCGATTTAGGGGGCATGCGTCATTCATTTAGAAAATTCGTAACATATGGGACACCCTAGTTAGTTAGTTTTACTTGGCTTTTTCCGCAACTCGACAACCATTGTGCCTTTTTTGCGTGATAACGAGGTAGCCCTTGGGACACGCTAATGAACATACTAAATTTAAATATCTCAATGAATTAATACAAAAAATTGGAGAGATCATTGTAGACATACTACTGATCGCCGTTTGCCCAACGTGGCAATTATGGGCATTTACCTCGTAATGGTGTTACTAAGTTGATTTGTCTAAGACTGTCTCATGATATTTATTAATTTAAATCAGTAAAGCTAGAACATGGCTGCACTACTTCAGTCTCTCGACCTCTATCCGGCCCTTTGATCCCTGAAGTTAAGATAAACTTGAGATAAGCACTCGCTAGATAGTTTGCAGAGCCAAGGAGAGGCAATGTACATGTACATTATATAAATCTAATACGGGCGATAAAATTAAAGACGGCATAGTCAATATCAAAGTCAAATGATTCTTTATTCAAATGAAAGGGATTTATAATTTATTCGACAAAATAAACAAAATTATAACTATAATTTTATAAAACTACATTATAAACAAAAATAAACGGTCTCTGCGGCATTGTACCAATGATGCTGGCAGCATTACTCCGCTCAATCGCGAGGCTTTTCTGTTGAGCGAGGTAGCTGCCAGCTCTTGGATCACCTGTGAGTCTCTTTGAAATTTCTTTAAAGAGACTCAAAGCTCCAGAGCCCCACGGACCCAGGGTCTCGACGCCGAATGGTATAAAATTATATTCAAATTGGAATTGCAACAAACTCTTTTGAATGGTCTTAGTTACACATAAAATTAAAACTACTAACTTAGTGATTTACGCGGCGGGTGGCAGCAAAAATAAATTTGTCACCACCCCAACTCTTTCCGAGAGTGTCTAAAGATTCGACTAAGGTATTGAAGTGTCTCTGACCAGATTGATAGAAGATTGATTATGAGCAGCAGCGTCATCAATCATCATAGTGACCACATTACTGCGATTGCCAATCTGCTTTAAAGTTAATCCCTAGCTGTCTTCTCAAGAGATGGAAGTACTTAGCCGGTGTCGTCGGACGGCCTCGGGAGGCCAGGGCTACCTCTTTACTGTTTATTAGCTGAAGGAACCGCTCCATTCTGCACAAGGAGTGCTCCAAAACCGCCCCATCGTAGACGCATAGCTACAATAGGAGAGACCTACGTCCAGCAGTGGACTAAGATAGGCTGATGATGTGATGATAATGATATTTTCCAACATAGGACAGATGTAGAATGATGATTTTTTTTATATTGGCACAACAAAATGGCCCCACTCCACCTGATCGTAAGTGAAAAGTGGAGCCCAAATCGCGGCGACAACGAACAGGAGACCAGCAGTAACCTGTCAGTTGCCACCGCCTCTAATCACATCTGTTATGTCTCTATCCTCATCTTGCCCAATGTGATTTATACCCACGATAGCGCCGCCCACACCTTCTCTGCTTTGCCTTAAGGTTGACTGGTAGAGAATGCCCTTGGCATTAAGTTCGCCTTTTGTACTTTAGGATTTTCTTTTGTGCAATAAAGTTTAAATAAATAAATTTATAAAGGACATATTCGAATATGTAGAACAAAAGAAAAGAGACTATATTTTCAAATTCATTGGGTTTAAATTTTAATAGATCAAACTTAGCATGACCGGCATGACGAGGCTATAATCATCATCATCATCATCATATCAGCTGAAAGACGTCCACCGCTGAACATAGGCCTCCCCCAAAGATTGCCACAATGACAGGTTCGGTGGCAACCGCATCCAGCGGACTCCTGCTACCTTCACCAGGTCATCAGTCCATCTTGTAGGGGGCTTACTCACGCTGCGCCTTTCGGTACCTATGTGGCCGCCACTCGAGAACCCTCCCGCCCCAACAGCCATCGGTTCTACGCGCAATTCTCTCTATGCCCCGTCCAAAAAGGTATTCGTAAACTTTTACCTCAAACTGTATTTTCTAACATGTTGAAACAGAGTGAGCTAAGTAAAATAAAATCTGTTTTCTTTGAAGTCAAGTGAGCATATTTTCCTTACAAACTTGGATACCTTCGAATAACATGGTATAATAGTTATTTTTGTATGGAAAGTTTATTTAAGGTGTTCTGGGAATTCTTTTGTAATATTGTATTTCATGAGTCTGTTTTTCCCCGCAATTTAGTCTGAAATCGTATAGAAATCAAGTCATCTGTATAATTTATGACTGAAGGTAGAATATTATCAGAGCCCGATCAAACAGGCACGGGGTCCGTAGCACATTTTAAACGGGACCCCTGGGTGCTTAGCCAAGTTGCCAATCGCTAACGCTTAATCGTCAATCGTAAACGAAAGGCAGCTGTCTTTGTCGGACTAATATGAAAGAGTGATAGAGAGGGAAAACTACGCTACGCTACTTTAGGCCGTGGTCTCCTATTTTATGCTGTACGCGGCGTCTGACGTTAGCGTCAACGTTCAATTCCGCTCCTATCGACGTCCGAATGCAACGCACAGCGTCAGCGGTCAATACGTCCGCCACAGAGATGTTAAGTTACGAACAGGAGATCCGACTGCATCACTATTTTTTCCCAACATTTTCCCAACACTTCGGAGGGCCATCAGTAATAAAAAACGTCGTACGAGACACGTGCAACAAGGAAATTCGAAGCGAGTGGCGATGTTTTCAATCGACACGAGTTCAGTTTTTTCGCACTTGTGTCGTAATGTTCTATTTTAGTACAGATGGTGCTTTTTACGCGCTAGTGCGAAAAGTGGTTCATTTTATCAAAATCTTTGGCGCCATATGTACCTTCGCACGATACACGTACTATTTTATGATTATTTTCACATTTATCATACAGTGCATTGAAAAATTTCATAGATTCTATTAATAACTCGGCTTTTTCTTTATTCAAATTCAAAAATATTTTATTTCGACCAACAAGGATCATATTAAAGTTAGTAACAATTTCTTAGCCTAAAGTTAGCAAATATTGCAACTAGCAAATATAAAATACGAATAACATAAAATACTGATTAGTACTTAGTAAGTACACTTAGTACTTAGTAAGGCTTGACTGTCACTACATGGATCATAATGACAATAATTCTCTTACTGATAATCAAACTTCTCCGCAAATTTATTAACTGCACTGATCATATGATATTTTGTTTGACGCGAGAGAAGATGTTTACGCTGCAATGGTTCGAAAAGACTAGAGACGCGGCGCACAGCTTTTGTATGCCGCGTGCGACGTCAAGACGCGAATGTCGGCGTGTGAAAGAGACCACAACAATGCATCTCTATAGTGAGCATTCAGACGCCGCGTGCGGCGTGACGCTACGCCGCGTGTGGCGTGAAATAGGAGACCACGGCCTAAGCGTTAGAGATTGGCAACTTGGCTAAGCACCCAGGAGTTCTACCGCAAACTACGATATCCGTTTTCGAGGATTTTACTGTCAGTCTAATGACGCCTTTGTTGGAGTCATCATCATCATATTAGCCGAAAGACGTCCACTGTTGAACATAGACCTCTCCCAAAGATTGCCACAATGATCGGTCCTGCGCCGTTCGATACACACGCGAACAGCAAATTCGTTTATTGTAGAACTTATTTTTTTTCGCTTTTGTATTGTAAGTTCGTTGTATCGTAAATAAAACTATTTAAAAAAAAAAACCGGCCAAGTGCGAGTCGGACTCGCGCGCGAAGGGTTCCGTACCATTATCAATTTATTATTAAAAAAATACAGTTAAATCAACCTAGCTCAAAAACTGTAGGAGATAATTTAATCAAACTAAAAATCGTTGATAGAGTTTATTAATGTGCATAACATATATTTTTTTTAGAATTTTATATCGCGTAGTTTAAAAAATAGAGGGGGGGGGGGGACACATTTTTCAGACTTTGAGAGCTGATATCTCGAAAACGATTTGCTTAAATAAAATTAAGATTTATATACCTTATATAATTTTCAAAGACCTTTCTATTAATACCCCACACGTTTATATACAACTAATTTTTTTTTTCTATCCCTCAGTTACATGTATGGAGCGCCCCCACTCTAATGGTTTTTTTTACAATTTAGTATCATAATCCTGTAGCGGTTCATACAACACATATCCTTACCAAAGGACTATGCGTCAAAATGGACCAAAATCCAACAGAGCTGGGAGTAGTGTCATTAAAAAGGTCTGCTTATGTACTTTATTTCATTCTATAGGTGCAAAGTTGAATTCCGTTGGATAATTTTGTATGAGTAAGGCGTACTCCGGGTACTCTCTAAGTAAATCACCGTCGTCCAGACATCATTCATCATAGTATTTGCTCAGACTAAAATACAAATATCTCCGTTTTGCAATGGAATTGAACAAATTGCTCATAGAATGAAATAAAATAAATGTAAATACCTATTTAATGACACCACTTTCGGCTCTGTTGGTTTTTGGTCCACTCTCCATATAAATCTGCCCATAGTCCTTTCGTTACTGTAGCATTTATAGTTTCCGAGTAAATCGGCTGTGACAGACGGACAGACGGACAGACGGACAGACGGACATGACGAATCTATAAGGGTTCCGTTTTTGCCATTTTGGCTACGGAACCCTAATACTCATATTTTAAAGACAAATGGGTCTTAATCGCGTAAATTTACGTTTAAAGGTGCGTTCAGACCAAAAGAGTATTCGCTATTCTAACTCCCAGTCTACGAAATTCGATCGTTACACAAAACGTGATTGGTTGATTTCGTAGAGCGGGGGATAGAACAGCGAATGCTCTTTTGGTCTGAACGCACCTTTATACATTACACATACATTACGCTGATACATTCTCTCGCCAGTCTGCCTGCGACCATGGGTGTAACGTCATGCCCGAAACGTCAGGATACAATTAAACGTATGCTTACGCGATTAAGACCCGTTTGTCTTTAAAATATGAGTGATAATCGTGAAAATTTAAACCAATTTAAAAAAAAATACTTATCAGAAAAAAAAACCACGAGTCAGCTAAACAGCTTAAATTTAGCGAAGGCTTAAAACATTAGAATGTCTCTTTAAAGCGTACAAAAAGCGTGTCAGTAAGTTGTTAAGCATTTTGGGCCGGGGCCGGATTGAACCCGCCCCTCGTGACTTGCTGGTTGTTGGGTCGTTAAACATTGCTGCACAAGTGAGAGACTGTAGCGATTATACTTTTTCAGTACAGATGGACCCAACTCCTGCGGGTGTCGTAAGAGTCGACTCAGGGATTGAAGTGTCACTGACCACTATTTGATAAAAGATTGATGATGGGCAGCAGCGTCATCATAGTGGACACATTACTGCGATCGCCAATCCGCTTGCCCAGCGTGGCGATTATGGGCATTTACCTCCTAATGCGTCTATACGCATAATTAATAGGAGAGGCCTACCTACGTCCTGCAGTGGACTATCATAGGCTGATGATGATGACGATGAGTACAGATGGCACTTTTTTACGCGCTAGTGCGAGAAATGGTTCATTTTATGTCAGTTTGAAATCTTCAGAGGGCCATATTAAGTACTGAAAAACGTCATACGATACTGGTGCGAAAATGAAATTCATGTCGATTTAAAGGACTCCCTTGGGTCGTGCTTTAATTTATCTCCACTCGTTTCGAACTTAATTTTTACACATTTGTATCATAATGTACTATTCCTTAAAAATGTCGGGTAATGCTGATTTCGCTTAAAAATTTATAGGTATTATCAAGTCAAGGGTGAACAGGCACCTTCTGAGCAAACTCACTCCATCGTAGGCTGCGTCTCTGCCCTCAGCTAATCTGTGGTCATGAGTAAGCCCATTTCAATAAAAAAAAGGAAATATTATGTTTGAAAATACAACATTTATGGTGAGACAAAAAAATTTAAATTAAAAACATAGAAATAATACCATGCACACAAAAATAACATTTATTGCTTGCACCTTAGAGTATTGTCAAAGACGCCTAGCCATATTACATTGCATATACCCGAGGAATTCGACCGCTGTCCGTTAAACTGGAGTGGCCGAGTGGTTTAGAGAGCTGCGAAAGCTGAGGTGAGCTGAGGACGTGAGTTCAAATCCAGCCTCCGCGTTGGAGAAGTATTTTTTCTTAGGTATCTAATATTTAAATTTAGTAGTGTTACTACTTAAACAATACAACTCAATTCTTCAAGAAAAGAGCGTACTCCCACCTTAAAGGCCGGCAACGCATTTGCGACGCCTCTGGTGTTGCGGGTGTCCATGGGCGACGTTACTCGCTTTCCATCAGGCGATTCGTCTGTTCGTTTGCCACCTATAGCATAAAAACTCAGAAAAATATAAAAAAAAAATTTGAGTTGTTTTACAATAGTTATTTGAGTCTGTTAACTTCAAACTCGGGTGAATCCATTTCTGACACTTTGTAAGATTTTTGTATATAATAAAAGCTTAAGAAATTGGGTTTGCTTCTATTTCATGGGTTAAACATAATTTCGTGTAGTGTTTCAGAAAAATAAAGTTTAAATCACTATTTTTTATCAAAATCAGGTAAATCCATATGACAGTTTATTTCAAATGAAGGCAAGTCCATCAAAGCCAATCAGCGAAAGAAGTTTGTTCAACATGGCTGTCAGTCGACGTCAATATTTTTTTCAAATCTTGATAAATCCAGGTATGTTAAATCAAAATTATATAAATCCTCATAGAGTTTTTTCAAAGAAAGATAAATTGCAAACGAGTATATCAAATGAAGATAAATCCAATCAAAATTAATATTTTTTGAAAAGACTAGTTTAGATGGTTTTTAAGCCGAGTTTGTTGAACAGGATCGATTTTTTATTGATTTAGCCATAATAACAATAATCTGCGTTTATAATCACCGAATTATCACTTTTTTCAATACTCGTAATCTCTCAAGTTGTTAGAGTGGATTTATCTGAGTTTGGAGTTAACCGACTCATTTATAATACGAGTGTTGAAAGAGGGCAGCGCCCTAATCAAAACATATTTAGGCTGTCTCAAACACAAGTCAAAATGACAACTATTTACCTTTGAAACATTCGCAAGCTGACAGCTGACCGTTTCTCTCATAACTTGGACCATTGGCTAACTCTTTAAAACATCCTAAGTCAATACAAAATACTATACACTTACATCCTTATCGTACCAGGCATAACATCTTTCAAACGACGTAATTGTATAGGAAACTGTCTGCACTTACACCCTTTTTAAACCAGTGGTATATTCATCTTAAGGTCGTATGTTAGTATGAAATTTACAGCACTTAAGACCTTTTGTATGTAAAGTTGTGATGCCTTTGATCTGTCTAATGTCTGTTTCAATATAACGGGTATTTTTGTTGCAGACTGCTTTGGTATTCTGTTTAAAGAGTTGATTATTCTTGGCTATATTCATATTTTAGTGAAATTATTATACAGGGTGTTTCCTACGTTACTAGCTATCTAGTACACATCGTGTACATAACTCTAGTGAAGAAATTTTAGTATGGAACCAACCAACGACCAAATCGCGATAAGAAATAACTTTCACGCGATCACATTGGCAATATGTAAGAAAAAGTCTTATTTTTCGCGATTTCTGGGTTGGTTCCATAATAAAGGTTGCCAAAATGTTTTTTTTATTTCCGTCAAGGTGCATTCAGATCAAACGAGCATTCGCGGTTCCATCCCCCCATCCATCTACGAAATCAACGAATCACGTTTTGTGTATCGATTGAATTTCGTAGAGTAGGGGGTTAGAATAGTCAATGGGCCTTTGGTCTGAATGCACCTTTAAAGGAGAATGGGCATTTTTGTATGGACCGTGTCCCATGAGTGTATACAGTTTAACCTACCTCATTATAAAGCTCTTAAGTAGGACATTACTTTATTGTATGCATCAACATCCAAGGGTCGTGCTTGGTGTCGATTAAAAACACTCGCTTCGCTCGGATCGTTTTTTACGCACTTGTATCGTAATGTACTTCTATTTAAATGATAGGTAATATATTTCCAAGAACATATTATAACCCGTCAACCAACAAGTCAAGGGTGAATAGGCACCTTCTGGGCGAACTCACTCCATCGTACTTCTCCCTCGGCTTATCTGTGGTCATGTCAATAAAAATAAAACTTCATTTTGTCAGTTATTTAGTGACCCTAGTAGATAATAATATGTTAACAACACAGGAACTATTTAAACGTGCTCAAAATCAGATTGTATTTAAACCACGACGAACGACAAATCCATTGATTTGATAAAAACTTTCTTACAACGGCGTTTAAAGAAACATTTCCTTATCTACGGATTCAAATTCGTACCTGTTGATTTCAAGATGGCCGCTGTAATGTACTAATCGACCAATGTTATTTGAACTCTTTTATAGTACATTTAAGAATCAGATAGGGGTCAAGTCAAAGTAGTTGAAAGGTAGGTCTTTGAAATGTTAGCAGTAATCTCCGATTGATTAGAGAGTCATGCCTAGCAACAAAAAATCAGGATTATAAAATCCATTCATCCTTAGCTGTCTTATCTAATAAACAACTTTCTAACCTAAAAGTATACGTTTTCTGTTGTAAACTGCCATTTTTGCCTATACCATACCTGAGTGTTCTCGAGTGGCGACCACGCACTGGACGGCGCAGTGTGGGAAGGTCCCCCACAAGATGGAGCGATGACCTGGTAAAGGTTGCGGGTGTCCAATGGATGCGGACAGCTCACGACCGATCTTTGTGGAACTCTCTGGGGGAGGCAGCAGTATGTCCAGCAGTGGACGTCAATTGGCTGATGATGATGATGATACCTGAGTCCGTATTTGTGCAGTCCGTCCGTAGTGATTAGTAAATTGCTTAGTTTTGAATCAAGGAAACAGCAGATTACAACAGAAAAGGTGTACTTTTAGGTTAGAAAGTTGTTTACTAGATAAGACAACTAAGGATGAATGGACCGTAGTTTCTCTGACACACCAAATTGGTCTGGATTGAAGTGTCAGGTAAAATGTTAGTACGTCAAGGACCAAGTTTCACTGGTACGGTCGAGGAATTTAATTTCCTACCCATTTCGTACCTTGTCATAGTAGCTATAATATGACAGTCCTAGCAGCTTTCATATTGATTGTGACTGTGACAAGGTACGAAATGGGTAGGAAATTAAATTCCTCGACTGTACCTACAGTTTGGTACAGCCCTACCGTGAACTATGAAATCCGAGAATCTTTCTCTGTCACTCTAATAACGCCTTCGTTTGAGTGACAAGGACAAATCCCCGAAAACGAACTTCGCGGTAGCATGCCGGTTGAAAAATCAGGAAGAAAAGTTACTCTCGTTTCAATAAATGATAAAGTTAGAAGCACGGAATCGTTTGTTCAACAGACTTTTTGAAGGGAAAGTTAAGTTTGAGTTACGAAGTTACGATGTCTTAGTTGAGTAAGTCCCGATGCATAATGTTTTCACATAACCTAATAAAAACAATTATTTTATAGGTAAACCTAATATAAGGATTCTATTGTTGCTATTTTATCTACGGAACCCTAAAAATACCTCTTAGTCAGTCGGTTAAAGGTGTATCAGCCTCTTAAAGCTAGTTCGGAAACAGAAGACACGTTAGATATACCGGCGTGCCTCGAAGTCAAACGCCATCACTTTTCGCGCAGTCTCTACTTGGTATTCAAGATACGAAAAAGGGATATTACTCCCCTGTCCTTTCTTTTTTAATTTTACTGTCAAAATTGACAGTAAACGATTTTGTGTGTGACTTGAATGGACTTAAGCTTACAGGCGCTTGTACCGATATTTTACAAAAACCTCGAAAAGGCCCAATGGATTAGATTCATCATCAGCCTATGTTAGTCCACTAACTATGCGTATACACGCATTAGGAGGTAAATGCCCATAATCGCCACGCTGGGCAAGCGGATTGGCGATCGCAGTAATGTGTCCACTATGATGACGCTGCTGCCCATCATCAATCTTGTAGAATGGTCAGTGACACTTTAATCCCTTAGTCGACTCTTACGACTCCCGCGGGAAGAGTTGGGGTGGTGACAAATGTATTCTTACTGCCGTCACCAAACTATTGGGAGCCATAGATTAGATTAGATTAATTTATTTCTTCATGAAAATGACATGTCATCTGTTCACAAATAGCACAAATTCACAAAAAGATCGTCAAATGTATATAAAATAATAATAATAAAACTTCTAAATATCAATGCATAATTAAATTCACAAAAAGATCGTCAAGTGTATAAAAAACAATAAAATTACAATAATTATAATCAATTTAAAATTTATGTACATAGTTAAATCTAACTAATCTACTTAACCAAACCTATATCTAAGATTGGCCCTTGTGGCATTGTACCGAGGATGCTGGCGGCATTTCCTCGCTGTATCGCAATACTGATGCGTTGTGCGAGGAAGTCGCCAGCTCTTCGGTCTTTAGTTACGTCAACCAGACGTTTCGCGATCTCAGCAAACAATTTGCGTGCGCTGGGGCCCCATGAACCTAAAGTTTCTACGCCGGTACAAAGTAATTATATTTAAAATATTAATATTTAAAATTAAAATGTCTTAACTAGATTACAACAACGTCAATATAATGTATAATAATAAATATATTTTAATAAGTATATTTTTCAATGTATTTGCTTACAGAATACATTGAATTCATCAAAAAGTAACTTATAAATATTTTAAAATGTTTCATACTTTTCATGTAGGTACTCCTCAATATTTTAAGTAATTTTCAGTATAATATTTTTAAATTAAGTAAGTAAGTAAGTAAATATTCTTTATTGTGCACCACATACTTAATTAAAATACAAATACAGAAAAACATGTATCGATAGGCAACAACAGGCGGTCTTATCGCTTACAAGCAATCTTTTCCAGACAACCTTAGGGTAGCAGGAAATGAAAACGTTAGCAAATAATAAAATTATTGGATTAATGGAGATTAACTACAAATACCAATATTTAATTTCCAAAAAAAGGTTAAGAAACATGACATTTATACTGATCCCCACACTAGGCGGAGGACACCCGTGGGGGAGTGACACTTAGGATTCATATACCGAAAAACAAAAATTAACGAAAAAAAAACGGCCAAGTGCGGTTCGGACGCGCGCGCAAAGGGTTCCGTACCATTATCAATTTATTATTAAAAAATACAGTAAAATCAACCTACCTCAAAAACTATAAGAGTTAATTCGGTCAGCCTCCGTAGCCTAGTTGGTAGTGACCCTGCCTACGAAGCTGGAGGTTCCGGGTTCGAATCCCGGCGAGGGCATTATTTGTGTATTTATTTATCACAAATATTTGTTCCTTGGTCATGGCTGTATATGTATTTAAGTATTTATATGTATCTATCTATTATATATATCGTCGCCTGGTACCCACACCACAAGCCTTAATTGAGCTTACCGTGGGACTAGGTCGATTTGTGTAAGATGTCCCAAGATATTTATTTATTTATATTCATTTTTATTTATTTTTTAATTTAATCAAACCAAAAATCGTTGATAAAGTGTATTAATGTGCATAATAATATATATATTTTTTTGAATTTTTCAGACTTTGAGAGCTGATATCTCGAAAACGATTCATATCATTTTCAAACACCTTTCTATTAATACCTCACACGCTTATTTATATACAACAAAAAAAAAAATACATCAATTACATGTATGGAGGGCCCCCACCCCAATGGTTTTTTTTTAATTTAGTATCATAACCCTGTAGCGGTTTATACAACACATATCCTTACCAAATTTCGTTACTGTCGTATTTATAGTTTCCGAGTAAAACGGCTGTGACAGACGGACAGACGGACATGACGAATCTATAAGGGTTCCGTTTTTGCCATTTTGGCTACGGAACCCTAAAAAACGTTCTTTTATATGGAGAAAATAACGGTCTCTCCTTACAGGTACAGCCATCGGATATAAAGAAACGTCCACACTGTCCACAGTGTTCAAAAATATCTGAAGGTGTAGTCAGACGCCATGATAATAGATGCTCTGATGTTTCTGACCACCCTGGCCGCTTCTATAAATAAATATCTTGGGACATCTTACACAAATCGACCTAGTCCCATGGTAAGCTCAATTAAGGCTTGTGATGTGGGTACTAGGCGACGATACATATAATATAATAGATAGGTACATAGATACTTAAATACATAGACAGCCATGACCAAGGAACAAATATTTGTGATAAATAAATACACAAATAATGCCCTCGCCGGGATTCGAACCCGGAACCTCCAGCTGCGTAGGCAGGGTCACTACCAACTAGGCTACGGAGGAGAACAAAAAAATCCCTTGACAATATATTCTGCGTTCACAAAACTTAAAAGGAAAATGTATGTGCATTTTTGGGATTCTACTTATTTCAACACGCTTAAATAAAAGATGTTAAAGCTCTCGTTATATTACAAGTCAGAAATTCCGAGGATCAAAGCCATGAAGATCAAAGGGCCAGAACATGGAATACAGTAGCGCAACTTTCGTTATTTTTGTAAAGGATTTTCCAAATTGAATGTATATTTTTATTACTTAGCCGTAACTTAGGATTTAGTACATCATCATCGTCACATCATCAGCCTATCATAGTCCACTGCTAGACGTAGGCCTCTCCTATGCGTATAGACGCATTAGGAGGTAAATGCCCATATTTGCCACGCTCGGCAAGCGGATTGGCGATCGTGTCTGGAATGTGTCCACTATGATGACGCTGCCCATCATCAATCTTTTATCAAATAGTGGTCGGTGACAATCAATCCCTTAGTCGACTCTTACGACACCCGCAGGAGGAGTTGGGGTGGTGACAAATGTATTCTTACTGTCATCACCACACGGCGGCGAAAACGAAATGCTTAAATAAAAATGAGATTTATAAACCTTCAATCCATTTTCAAAGACCTTTCTATTAATACCACACGCTTACTTATACAGGGTGGAAAAAGATTTTGGGTCAGTGAGGGCAGCTAACAGATCCGGTGTAGCTACGCGAAAATGGTCTTAGGAGACCTTCCCGTGATTTCCAATCAAAGAAGATTGGTGTTTTCAGATTTTGGAAAAAGTATACAGGGTGCGAGAAAATGGTCATTTTTGACAAACTCTTTTTTTGATGCCAATCGATCCTGTTTCTGTTCAGGATCAAAAGCTTGTATGGGACCAAAAAAATTTCGGCTAGAAAAGCCGCAAATCGAGATTTAAAATACCCGTACAAATTGTATGAAAATTAAAAATTATTTTTTACACGCTAAATTTTTTTATGCCAATCGATTCCATTCTTATCCAGTACCAATAGTTTCCTAGAGGTGAACATACGGCAACGTAAAAAAAGCAAAAATTAACTGTCTTCATACATTTACTATGGGAAAAAATTGAAACTTTAATTATATTATCTGCCACGCTAATTAATGTTGCTAATGTTTTCATACAGTATTATTGTCATTTAGCATAGGACAACTAATTGTCGTGACAGCTAACGTAATTCAGGTTTAAATTTTTTTCCTTAGTAAATGTATGTAAACAGTTTTCTTGAAATTTTGGCATTTTTGTACATTGCCATAAGTTGACCCGTAGGGAACTATTGGTACTGGATAGGAATGAAATCGATTGGCATAAAAAAAATAACCGTGAATAAAATAATTTTTAATTTTCATACAATTTGTATGGGAATTTTAAATCTCGATTTGTGGCTTTTCTAGCCGAAAATTTCTTTTTGGTCCCGTACAAGCTTTTGATCCAGAACAGAAACAGGATCGATTGGCATCAAAAAAAAAGTTTGTTAAAAATTACCATTTTCTCGCACCCTGTACGTTTTTTTCAAAATCTGTAAACGCCATTCTTCATCAATTTAAAATCGAGGGAAGGTCTTCTAGGACCATTTTCGCGTAGCAACACGGGATCTGGTAGCTGCCCTCACTGACCCAAAATCTTTTTCCACCCTGTATACAACTAATTTTTTTTTCTATCCCTCAGTTACATGTATGGAGGGCCCCCACCCCAATGGTTTTTTTACAATATGGTATCATAATCCTGTAGCGGTTTATTTATACAACATATCCTAACCAAATTTCATCACTGTAGCATTTATAGTTTCCGAGTAAATCGGCTGTGACAGACGGACAGACGGACATGACGAATCTATGAGGGTTCCGTTTTTGCCATTTTGGCTATGGAACTCTAAAAAACATACAGTCAAATTGAAGACCTATTTTTTTTGATGTAAGTTGAAAACTAAAATTGTGTCTGAATAACTTTGCATGGCTATACCGCCTGTTATCCCATTTTTTAACACTTAACGTTTTTCCTACTAACGACTTTCAATATATGCAATGTTTTACCAAAATTTAACACAAAAACCGTTTTTCGGATAACTGAAAAGTTGGATTCTGATAGTAGACTAGTTAGCTTACTGCAGTGTTTTTGCTGTGAAACGCGGATTGTTTAGACGAAGTTTCTAGAGGGTTACCCTTACTAGGGAATAAATAAAAGGTTGTATATAAAAATACATGTTTTATGGAACAACTCAAATTATTGATATTAAAATGTGTTTGAGATATATAACAATTATATATCTCAAACAAACGGGCCGACGTTTCGAACACTTACAGAGTGTCGCCCGCAGACCACGAACCCTGTAAAGTGTTCGAAACGTCGGGATGAAATTAAATTTAATTACTATACGCGAGTTTATCCGTTTTCATAGTTTTATTTTAACAAAAAAACAGAAATTAATAAGCGAAATTTTCTCATCTCAGTGCTGCGACCATAATTATATTTCGGCGTAGAGCCCTTTTATATCAGGTCCGGCCGAGCTATGGGGGGGATGGTTTAGCTATCTACGCACTTATGCATGTAGGCATGGACTCATAATGAAAACACAACATGAATTAAGATCTTTTTTATTACTACTCTGGTTCGCAAGAGTTAAACCACAACAGAGAAGAACCAGGAAGAAACTCAGCGGGTTGTATGTTTTAATCTTTTTAAATCATTGGTAATTACAATTTTAGATCATTACAATAGGTACACACTTAAAACACGATTAATCATACACTTTAAACAACAACAACAACTAATAGAAAACGACTGGAGAGTTCTAAGTTTGAGTCCATGCTTTACCAATTTCAAAACATAAGAAATAACGTCTTTTGTCAGGATGCTAAGATCTGAATCTGAATCTAACGAACTATTGAATCTAGTCAAACTCCTGTTACTCTGGAGTGCACTTAATCAAATCTATTCGCGGTGTCAAGATAGACTTAAGGAAAGGAATGATCATAATCTGAATCTATTCCAAGTCTAAGTAAGAATCAATCTTTCGAAGTCTAACGCGGGAATCAGAATGAATTGACTTTCCAATGTCTAAAGCAAGGATGACTTCTTTCTAAGTCTAACGCGCGAATGCAAATGCATCATGAAAACAGCGCTAGTGACCTTTTATACTGTCAGGTCATAAACTACCTGCTTCACAGGCGGGTAGATCTCAACCGGGTTTTATTATCTACCTGATGCATGGACCAAAACAAAGACCACTCCAAGCAATACATTGCTTATCGTTTTCTAGATTTAGTAACTCTTAACAAATTAATTGTAAACATTGCAAACAAAACTGTTATCATTGTAAATAACATAATTCTGGCGTTCGATGACTCGACGTGTCGTACAGGTCTGCCTTTTTTTTTTTTTTTTTTTTTTTTTTTTTTTTTTTTTTTTTTTTTTTTTTTTTTTTTTTTTTTTTTTGACGGAGTGGAGAATGCGTTTACGCATTCCCCCCTGGTCGCGGGTAGACCGTGCAATGGGGGGGTATGTGGGACTCGCTGCTCTCGGGTCCCTCTCCTGCGAGAGGGGGAGAGCCTAGCCCTACCCACTAGAACTCCACTCCGGCGTTTCTCCCTCTGAGCCGTTTTTGAAGGCGCCATGGGATCATAACATGTCACCATGACGCCCTCCGGCGGCCCCGGCCAAGTGCCAGGGCACCCGCACTAAGGAGGGCGAGACCGAAACGCTTGGTCTCGCCCCCGACAACGTCGTGTGTGGGGCCGTGCAATGCGGGTCCCGTACCCGCTGGCCCCACTAGGGGTCTAGGCGTAGAAAATTTCTTCGCCTTCGACCCTGTTGTCTGCGTCGCATGGGCGGGGCATCTGGTGCCGCCTCGCGCTCGCGCTCCGCCGCCTCCTTCTGCAGCATCACTCGTTCGCTGAAGGAGGCTACCGCCTCCCAGTTCCTCTCGCTGTTCAGCATCGATGTGACGATGGCGTGCAGCGAGAGGTCCCTCAGCCCCGTGTCGGCAACGAGAGCCGTTCTTTCGACGACCCAGCGATTGCACTGTTCTAGAGTGTGCTGGGCCGTGTCTTCCGGCGCTCCGCATTCTGGGCACTCGGGCCCCGGCTCCCTCCCAATCCTGTGCAGGTATTGTCCAAAACATCCATGCCCGGACAACACCTGCGTCATGCGGTAGGTCAGGGTCCCCTTTTTTCTGACCACCCACTTATCCATGCTTGGGAGGATAGCCGCTATGGTTCGAAGACCATAAAGGCTATCCTCCAAGGCATCCCTCCACTTCTCTTGCAGGCGCTCTGCCGCTGCCCGCGCCATCCTCTCCCCTTCCTCTGGGTCGGGAGGCTCATTTGCCCTCCTTGCCTCAGCCCTCCATCGGTATCTTTCCGCCAGCACCTCGGCGTCTAGTTCCCACGGCGGGGTGCCGGCCAAAAGACACACTGCGGCATAGGCCGTGGTGCGGTAGGCCCTCGCCATTCTTTGCGCCACCACCTTCTGTGGGCGACGGAGCATGCGCTTAGCACGCTCCTTTAACCGGTCTGCCCACACGGGTGCTCCATAGAGAGCCATGCTTCGAACTACCCCCGCATATAAACGCCTGCATGGGGCGTTCGGGCCTCTCAAAT
Source organism: Thaumatotibia leucotreta (assembly GCA_025490895.1). Taxonomy (NCBI): domain Eukaryota; kingdom Metazoa; phylum Arthropoda; class Insecta; order Lepidoptera; family Tortricidae; genus Thaumatotibia; species Thaumatotibia leucotreta. The sequence goes on from JALPQI010009007.1 coordinate 25,626, forward strand.
TCGGCAGCAGGCGACTCAGTGCCGAAGCAGCACCAACGAGACGGGGCGCTAATTTAGCGAAGTGTTCTTCGAAGTTCCATCCTCTGTCCAGGACGAGGCCCAAGTACTTAATGTGGGCCCCGACATGGATGGCTTCGCCCTCGACCTTGATTTCGGCGTTCGCTTGGACCCGCCAGCGTCCCCCAAGGACCATGGCTTCGGTTTTTTGAAGGGCAACGCGGAGCCCCAGGAGACGTATACGGCTCACCATCATCTCTGTAGCCACCTCTGCCTGCCTCATAGTCTCCTTTTGCTGTCCACCCCGCACAGCCACAAGGGTATCATCGGCATAGCACAGGGTGGTCATTCGCGGCAGTTGCGGCCCCCGGAGCACCCAGTCATATCCGAGGTTCCACAAAAGGGGTCCGAGAACGGATCCCTGTGGAACCCCGCACTCCATGGCCCTTGCGCGGCGAACACCGTTCTGCTCGTAGAGCACTACCCGCCCCATCAGGTAGTGTTCCACGACCCCTCTAATGTACTGGGGCACGCCGTGGTAACGGAGGGCCTCACTGATTACCGCGTAGGGGAGAGAGCCGAAGGCGTTGGCTATGTCAAGTGACACTGCCACTACTCCCTCCCTTTCGCCCTCGGCGAGAACCGCAAACTCCCGAAGCGCACCCACCGCATCCAGCGTTGACCGTCCCCTACGAAAACCGAACTGGTTAATGCTCAGGTTGGGGCCCATTTCCTCCAGGTGCCGCTGGATGCGCGCCGCGAGGATCCGCTCGAAGAGCTTTCCGACTTCGTCCAGCAGAACTATGGGACGGTAGCCGGCAGGGGAGTCTGGTGGACGACCCTCCTTCCTGATGAGGCATAACCGACCCTCTTTCCAGCATCTCGGAAATCGCCCTTCCCTGAGGCAGTCCTCCAGGAGAGTTCTGAGGCGGTTTCCGAGATGCTTGAGGGCCAGGAAGAGCACTTTTCCCGGCACGCCATCGGGCCCCGGCGCCTTACGGGTGGCCCTCACTTTCCCAATAGCCCATTCCATTTCCTCGTCAGTGATGGGAGGGGGCTCGGTGGGAACTATTGGATCGGCTTCCGGAGCGGCCATCACCGGTGGGACGAACTCCGGCGCTTCGGGGAAGAGACCCTCCACAACCTGCCGGAGGAGATCTGGCTCCATGATTTCCATGGGAAAGGCGCGTTGGAGTTTATTTTGGACCATTCTATATGGTCTCCCCCATGGGTCTCTGTTAAGGGTCACCAGGAACTCCTCCCAGGCCTCATTCTTCGCCGTCTGTATAGCCAGCTTAAGGGCCTTTTTGCTTTGATCCAGCGCGGTGTGGAGCAGCTCCTCTTCTTCGTCAGTGTGCCGGCGTCTCCTGCATCGAGTGTACGCCCGACGGGCAGCGTTGCAGGTTGTACGCAGGACGGCGATTTCCGGAGTCCACCAATAGACCTGCCGTTCGCCCTTAAAAGGCCGGGCACGAGGCATGGACGCATCGCAAACCGCCGTCAGCGATGTCCGGAACTGGGCCGCCCTCTCTTCAATGCCTCCTTGAGCGGGTGGGGGACTGTTCCACGCCTCCATAATGGCAGCCTCTTCCGCCATTTCCCGGTCTAGGCGTGCCATAGACCATCTCCGGAACTGAGATTTATGACTGCCGGGTCCAACTGGAGTGCTTCTCTGTAGCCTGGAGACCCTCATACGAATGTACAAGTGATCCGAGAGGGTCTCCACGTCCCGGACAACTCGCCAGTCGGCAATACGCGCCGCGCCGCAATTGTCGGGGATGCAGGTCTGCCTGCACCAACTGAAGCGTGACTCCGACATATATAACATGGACGTCTAACGCCAGCTCATAGATGCCCCCAAACACAATTGTTCAATTGTGCCAAGATGGGCAGGACATAGCGCTTTTCTTAACACCGCGCATATTTCGGCGCAACATCTTTGACAAATGTTTATAAAATATAGTCAATCAAAACTTTGGTGGAATAATTACAACTATGTTTGTAGGTTGATATTGAAATTAATTACCGTGATGCATTGAAGAGGGGGTGACACTTGTCAACTAAAATTCAGGACCGTTTTTGAAAGGCAATTTAGTATGGCGTGCGGCTTCCATGTTTTATTTGTTCGTAGTATCAGTGTGATGCTGGTACAGTCAAGAGCAAAAGTAAGTGATCACCTTGTGCCTTATCACAATGGGATAAGGTCTATAATCGAACAAGAATGATCACTTACTATTGCTCTTGACTGTACAAGCCAGCAGTGATCTTTCAATGAGACCATCAAGTGAAATACACAAAAACCTGCAGAAGTAAATACAAAACATTATATTTTCTCTACAGTCGTAGTTAATAATTATTTTCTCCCCTCTTTAATATTCTGCGAAGGACTTACGAAAACTCTGAAATACAATAAATTAAATTGATGGCTCCCTGCGGTATATCTATACATTTTCGGTCAAAGAATACGGGTCGGTTATCATTTTCATAGAAAATTACTGTAAACATGCTGATTTCCAATTTCAAAGTAACTAAAGATCGAAGAGTTGGCGACTTCCTCGCACAACGCATCAGTATTGCGATACAGCGAGGAAATGCCCGATGAATCCTCGGTACAATGCCACAAGAGCCAATCTTAGGTATAGGTTATGTTAATTAGATTCAATTTTAAATACATTTAAATATGAGATGTTATATATCAAAACAATTGCAATAAAGTTTACCAACTGGAAGTGGTATTCCACTTGGTTTACTTCGGTTACTAAATACTCTATAAATAATAATAATAAATAAATAAATATCTGGGACATCTTACACAAATCGACCTAGTCTCACGGTAAGCTCAATTAAGGCTTGTGATGCGGGTACCAGGCGACGATGTATATAATAGATACCGTCAAATGCCCTATCTTTGCCCGCTTTTTTCATAAAAACACGAATTTCTCAAAAAAAACCTATGAAAGCCAGTAGGCTTAAGTAGCAACTTATTTTGGCTTAACAGGTATATTGTGATCAAGTGCAGTTGTCTATGTCTCGTAAAAATTTTTAAATCATCATTTTGTTTATATTTTATGCGATTTTGAGGGCGGGTAAAGTTATCCGGACTTTTGGCCAACATTGCCCACGTCGATTTTGCATTTAAATATATATCGTATAGCTTTGAAATAAGAATCACACCTAGCTTACGGGCAATCCTACCGTTTCCTGTAAACAGCTCAGCGATAACTGTGTAAATTTTTGAATAAATCAAGTGGGCAATGTTACCTGGCAGTTTTTTTCCCTTTCCCATACAAACGGCACCTGAGATTTCAAAAGTGTTAGGGTTGTCACTTTTTAGTTAATTTGTGTAAAGCGTTAAGGTAAAATAAGACAAAGCTTATGATGATCACTTTGATGATCATTTTTTTATTAATATTGAATAATAGAAGAATACTTGGGTACTATGAGTAATTGAAAACAATAAAAAGATTCTTGAGATCAATTAAAAATTATTAACATGTTAAATTTCAAATAAATCAACATCAACTCTTGTTCATATATTAAAAAAAACGTACCTAATTAATGTAAGTATAATAATTCTTACCTATAATTTTAGGTAAGTACCTACTACTTCCTACCAATCATCCATCCAACCTTCATCACCATAACCCACTAGTCTTTTCCATATAATCTCCAATAGCCTCTATATGCCTGCTGTGACTGGTTCACGGATATCTATTTTTGTGCCCGTGAATGGGTTGCAGCAGGTGTAAAACACAGCAAATTTCTCCAAAGGGACTCTACGTGTTGAATCTGTATCCCCGCGCAAGCCTATCAAAATACCGGGATTTATAGGCCCGTGTTCAAAGAAAGATACAAATAATAATAATACACAGGAATTGAGAACACTTTCCTTTTAATATTATAGTCTGTTGATAAAACTCGTAGTGTAAAAATAATAAAAACAAAAGTACGATGTAAATATTCGTTTATAAAACAATAACCTCTTTTATTCGCAAAGGCTGGTAAATACAACGAGGTGACAACCCTAGGACGTTTTTGGCGATGGGCAAAGTTTACAATGACCGGCTGCTACATGGCTGGGTAACATTCTCTAAGACAATAACTCCGTTAATAATGGGCTTTTAGTAATTTTATTAACAGAAAAACAATCTACACATCTTATTTTATTACATGACATGAGTTTTACTTACCAGCGTCTTCCCCATTTTGCACAATTCACCTTGAAACTTCACTAAGAATTTGCCCGCCAAATAACGCACTGCACTCATCGAGTTGGAACAAGCTACTGATTGACGTTAGCTGCAAATATGATGCACAGTGTTGCCACCCATATAACCTAGTTTCTACTAAAAATAGTGGAGTTGCCAGAACTCTGATTAAATTTACCCCACAAACCGATTTGTAAAAAAATTGCGTTACGGGCAAACTTTCCCGTGGTGGCAATGTTGGCGCATTTGACGGTAGGTACAAACAGATACTTAAATACATAGACAGCCATGACCAAGGAACAAATATTTGTGATAAATAATGCCCTCGCCGGTATTCGAACCCGGAACCTCCAGCTTCGAAGGCAGGGTCACTACCGACTAGGGTACGGAGGCTGTTATAATATTGGTATTTTTTTTCGATGTATATAACTTATAACGTTTTCACTAGGACTAAAGAAATACATTTGTGTTTGGTGTCAAAGTGACAAAATTTTATATGAGCGTTTTAAATTGTGAAACAAGGGTTTCAAATTACACATTAATTCCCCCACCTGCTCCCATGGGAGTTTCATGTTACTTCATATTTTAATACACTTATCGACTCAGTCTTTACTGTGACGTTTTTTTAATAAAGAATAATTATAAATGTAGAGATCCCTTAATGGGATAAGTTCGCCTTTGTACAAATCTGTGTAATAGTTATTCATACTGTTTATTTTGTTTTCTGTGTTTTTGTGCAATAAAGTGTTTTACTACTACTACTACTACTATTACCTACTAAATGTATTTTCTTCGTTTGGCTGGTGTAGTGGTCATAATCTACAGCGTGTTTTCTCTATGCTATAACGTAACGCTATATATATATTCTTCATATGCTATAACTTTAAGGGAAGCTTATTTAGGTCAAACATAATTAATTTCTCTAAGAAACTAGTGTTTTAACTCTTACCGTTATTGAGTTATTAAAAAAATAAGTTTAATCACTGAACATGTGTATTGTAACCTTTATTACATTCTAATGTTACGTATTTTGACATGTGCCGTCAGTCACCTGAGATTAACTTTTATTTTATTCTTAAGGTTCTCTCACACTTACCTTTTCATTTATTATGTATGAAAACAAAAAATAATATTTTTTATCGAATTTTCCAAAAACCGATATACCAGACATCTTTTATTAATGGCCCAAGTAACCTGTCAAATTTATCGCAAATCGAAACGAACACCCTGTATACGCATCTGTAAAAATTCCATTCATTGTCTTGTTTCATACCACTCTGTCACGCTTTTACTTGCTGTTTCGACTCGGTATATTAAAAAAATCCGGAGCACTTGTATTTCTTTTTCACGCTACATGCAAAATTGAAAATAAAATAATTATCATCTCGCACAAAAATCACCACTGCGTCACGTTTTTTAGGGACCCAAAATAAGACGACACAAAGAATTTTGAACCAATAAGGAGAAATGAATAAAGCTGTTAAGACGTGTAAACGATGGACCAGACCAGACCTAGAACACGTCCACTGCTGCACATAGGCCTCCCCCAAAGATTGCCACAATGACCGATCCTGCGCCACCGCATCCAGCGGACTCCTGCGACCTTCACCAGGACAGTCCACCTTGTGTGCGGCCTACCGACCCTGCGCCTTCCGGTACGTGGCCGCCACTCGAGAATCTTCCCGCTCCAACGGCCATCGGTTCTACGCGCAATGTGTCCAATGCCACTTCAGTTTAGCGATTCGGAGAGCTATATCGATTTCTTTGGTTTTGCTGCGGATGGTGTCATGTCATTTCTAATACTATCACGCAGAGAGACTCCTAGCATAGCCCTCTCTATTGCCCTTTGGGTGACTTTAAGCCTTCTTATGAGGCCCATTGTAAGCGACCACGTTTCGGTACCGTATGTCATCACTGGCAACACACACTGATCAAAGACTTTCGTCTTCTAACACTGCGGAATGGATTAAAATTATTTTCGTTGTCTTATTTTGTGTCCCTAAAAAACGTGACGCGGTGGTGATTTTTGTATGAGATACCTTATGTTTTGTTTTCAATTTCTAATGTATGGATTAAAATCTAGCGTGACAAAGAAATACAAGTGCACCGGATTTTTTTTTATACAGCTATGCTATTCTCTTATTCACACATTCGACGCTGCATTCGTCAACGAGCTCGACATCGAGACAGCCTTGTCTAAAATCCTAGCTGTTTGTTTTGACATTAGGAATCGAGGCTGTTAGCGAGGTTTTGGGCGAGTTCGTCGCTGTTTTTCGTTAGAGAATACGAAGTTCGTACATTAAACGTCAAACTCTCGACGCAGTGTAGTTCCAGCTCACGCCGCATTCGTCGCCGATCGCTAGTGTCGTTTAAAGTACATTAGTGAATACCATTTTTAGGCTCGACGCTGCTGCAGCGCTGACACAGCGCTGACATCAAGGCGGTTTTCTTAGTGAAGTGGCATGAAACAAGGTAACGAAAATAATTTTGACCAATATACTACTGTTTAGGCACTCGTATACACTCGTGACTAACATTAGGTAGCTGGGAATGCCTAAATGTCTGTGCCTAACCCTCGCATACGTTTGGACCGAAACTTTTTAATTAGCAGCCTGTCATGGGAATACACGCTAGGGTACACACCTACCGAATGGTATGATGTAATGTGACCTAATATTATACAGTCTGTTGCCATCATCCGGGCTTTTATGGAAACGGGTAATAACTATTTATCCATTCCATCCATTATTTTTCTCCATTGTCAGTCATCCGCAGACCACGAACCCTGTAAAGTGTTCGAAACGTCGGAATGAAGTTAAAATTGGTTAATATACGCAAGTTTATCCGTTTTCATAGTTTTATTTCAACTATTTATAAATTAACAAATGTTTTCAATTATTAACACTTCAATAAATAACATGGGTCAAACTAATATAGGTACAGGGTGGAAAGGGACGACGTTCCTTTCCGCTACCTACCGAGTCTACCAACCATTACGATGAACTTTCAGCATGGGACCAACATCGAAATATAAAAAAAAAATTAACCCCTCATACAAAGTGAGTGATTAGTTAGAGTTAAATTTGAGATCCCATACTAAAAGTTCATCGTAATGGTTGATAGACTCGGTTGGTAGCGGGAAGGAACGTCGTCCCTTTCCACCCTGTATATCGACCTAGTCCCACGGTAATCTGAATTAGGGCTTGTGTTGTAGGTACTCAGCAACGACAAATATACAGGGAGACCTCGGAATGCCCAGAGTTTTGTTAAAGCAGACTGATGTATTAAACAATAATATTTCATTTCAATCTAGCTAACTGTTAAATTTCATTATTTTTGTTACCTATTAAACTAACTTAATACAATGAACCTAAAACTGAACTTAATAAGACATTATAAACGATTTAATCAAGTCTTTATAAGATCATTATAAATCCTGTGTTTTCTTCTTTAATGCCCGTCTAAGACTAATCAAATAAATTATCTAACAAAAGAAGACTTTACTTTTGTTTTCTTACAAGCTCATGCAAAATACGGCTCAATTTAAATACTCGTGTACTTAATTGGCCGTGTGGTGACGGCAGTAAGAATATATTTGTCACCACCCCAACTACTCCTGCGGGTGTCGTAAGAGTCGACTTAGGGATTGAAGAGTCATTGACCATTATTTAATAAAAAATTGATGATAGGCAGTAGCGTCATCATAGTGGACACATTACTGTGATCGCCAATCCGCTTGCCCAGCGTAGCAATTATGGGCATTTACCTCCTAATCACGTATAGTTAATAGGAGAGGCCCACGTCCAGCAGTGGACTATTATAGGCTGATGATGATGACGATGATGTGTACTTAAAATAAATATTTCTTAGCGTATTTACAGTACTGGCCAATAATTATAATATATTACATACAGGTTTTTTCCGTGAAATAACCTATATACTATACATATGTAATAGTGTGGGGTATCATAAAACAAATAAGGGTCTTGAAAGAAAGTTTTTTTCTAAAGTCCACATTTTCGGAGATAATCGTACTCTAACTTTTGATCCGTAGGTGCAAAAAATATAAAAAAATCATTTATAGGTGTAGTGCCCTTACAGAATACTTTAAAATAAAACTATTTCGAACAAAATCACTAATCAGCCACCTTTTGTCAGCCTCCATAGCCTAGTTGGTAGTGACCCTGCCTACGAAGCTGGAGGTTCCGGGTTCGAATCCCGGCGAGGGCATTATTTGTGTATTTATTTATCACAATTATTTGTTCCTTGGTTTTATTTAAGTATCTATATGTATCGATCTATGATATATATCGTCGCTTGGTACCCACACCACAAGCCTTAATCGAGTTCACCGTGGGACTAGGTCGATTTGTGTGGGATGTCTCAAGATATTTATCTATTTTATTATAATCGGCCCAGCCGTTTTTGAATAACCGCTACCTACTTTTGTGTATCATATTAAAATAATATACAGTGTGTGGCCTTTAACACGGGAGAAAAATTAAATGAGTGACTCCTTAGACTATGGGCAATAATCCTGTAAAGGTCCCGGTGTTTCAAAGTGGTTAAGTTCGGAGGTATTGTCTTTCAAAGCTATGGACCTTTAGTACTGGATCTTGGCATCACGATGTCGTAGCTTGTCAGTCGCAAGACATCTTGGTAGTATACCAGGTACGAAGTCTTAACAATAATTTTGTTTTTATTTTTACACTAATTTGTTACGGTTTAAAAAAAAAAAATACATTTTTCAATGATTCAAAAATGATAAGTTATTGATAACTTTTAATTCAAGTAAATGAACCCATAATAATAAAAAATACATGAACAAAAAATTAAAAAAAAAAGATATTTTTTTTTAATTACAATATGTGGAAATGTTTGTTGATAAGCTTATTAATGCACCGTTTCAATTTTCTCCCCGGTTGTAGGCCATACACTGTATTGTATCATAGCTTTGAACAACAGTTTAACCATAAAATATTAATATTTTCTTCGGTTACCGCGAGGATTACTCATGAAATAAAACTATGAAAACGGATAAACTCGTGTATATTAACTAATTTTAACTTCATTCCGACGTTTCGAACACTTTACAGGGTTCGTGGTCTGCGGATGACTGACAATGGAGGAAATTTGATAGATCTACCTCCATCAAAATAAGAAAGATAAATACAAAACTACCCACCAAAGAAAAAATTACTAAACCACAGACAATAAGTTTTAAGGGTGGATGTACATACAAATTTGCAAATTAAGCTAGTTATTCATTACAAATATTTTCAGAATGAAGACAAGAGACAAAATAAATAATCTACTATTTATTTTGTCTCTTACCTAACCACGAACCCTGTAAAGTGTTCGAAACGTCGGAATGTAGTTAAAATTAGTTAATATACGCGAGTTTATCCGTTTTCATATTTTTATTTCATAAAATATTAATAAATCTGAAATGTCTACTCTTTGATATCATCTAGATTGGCTAGACTAGTTAAACGACATACATATTATTGAATATTCATTAAGGACACTCCCCTTAAAATTTTAGCAGCTAGACTGTTCTTACTTTTATAGTCTAGAAACACGCAAAAGCACTGGATCGATTGCAGAAAAAATCATAATAAAGACCTTCAATGACAGCAAAATACGTCATATTTTTTTTGTGCAGATGGTGCCGTTTTTAGGCTCTAGTGCGAGAAGTGGCTCATTTTAGGCCAGGTCCAAAACTTCGGAGGACCATCTATACTAAAAAACGTCGTACGAGACACGTGCAAAAAGGACTCCCTTCGGTCGTGTTTTAAAACATCGCCACTCGTTTCGAATTTCATGTTTTTCGCACTTGTGTCGTAACTTGTGTATTAACTATTATTTTACTAAGTAAAATAACAACTTTTGGTACGTATTAAGGCAACAAATTAAAATTTTACGTCGGATAACCTTCAAGACATCTGACGTTGCGATGTCTAGATTGTCTATGTACCGTAATGTTGGCATGACAATCTATCGATATTAATACTTCAAAATACAACGTGGGAATAGTGCAATTAAAATAAATTCCAATCATTTACGAAAATTGAAATATTTAAATAACCATAGTTTTTGATATAATATTGTAGTAATTAATTCTCTTCCTGACAGATGACGCAAAATCGATAATCCTCTATTTACGTAAGCAGTGAATTTATCGCTGACATTTCATTTTATCGACATTTTTAATCACTAGTGATTGTCTTTGATCGTTTTTGACGTTTTGTTAGTTTACATGATAAGACAAGTAAGGATGAATGCACTTTATACAGGGTGGAAAGGGACGACGTTCCTGCCCGCTACCGACCGAGTCTACCAACCATTACGATGAACTTTCAGTATGGGACCAACATCGAAAGCGTAAATGGAAAATTAACTCTTCCATACTATTGAACTCCTAATCACTCACTTTGTATGAGGGGTAAATTTTTTTTCAAGGTATTTCGATGTTGGTCCCATACTGAAAGTTGATCGTAATGGTTGGTAGACTCGGTCAGTAGCGGGAAGGAACGTCGTCCCTGTATTATTATTTATTATAAATTAATGGATCTACACAAATATGTCCAAAATTATAACCTACCTTGTTAGTAGGTGCTAACCAGAATCATAAACCATGATATATGTGTGCGTGCATACGTGAGGGTGTGTGCGACCTAATTTTTTAATGAAACGCGCTCTAAAATAGACCCTCATCAGGTTATATTAGCGCTACAACACTCAAAACCAAAACGACATATGTCCTTTATAAATACAAGGCGCTTACTACCTTTTATCAATTTAAAGCATGAGGGGAAAAGGGCATAATATGAGAAAAGTATTGCTTTTAAAGCAACATTTTGGACCTTCTGTCGTTTTAATAAGATTGTATGCATATTTCGGGGATAGGAATGTATGTAAACGAATTAAGTTAAATCAGATTAAATGAGCGTGACGTGCAAATAAATGTGTTTTAATAGGAGAATGTTATTTTGTGGTATAAGAGAAAAAGGTTAACTTGGTTGAAACTGGAGAGGTGATGAAATTTTTGCGGTATAGGTACTCTTGGCTCGACTCAGTCTTTTTAGGGTTCCGTAGCCAAAATGGCAAAAACGGAACCCTTATAGATTCGTCATGTCCGTCTGTCCGTCTGTCCGTCTGTCACAGCCGATTTTCTCGGAAACTATAAATGCTACAGTAACAAAATTTGGTAAGGATATGTGTTGTATGAACCGCTACAGGATTATGATACTAAATTGTAAAAAAAAAACCATTGGGGTGGGGGCCCGCCATACATGTAACTGAGGGATAAAAAAAAAATTTTTGTTGTACATATATAAGCGTGTGGGGTATTAATAGAAAGGTCTTTGAAAATTATATGAAGGTTTATACATCTTATTGTTATTTAAGCAAATCGTTTTCGAGATATCAGCTCTCAAAGTCTGAAAAATGTGCCCCCCCCCCCCTCTATTTTTAAAACTATGCGATATAAAATTTAAAAAAAAATATATGTTATACACATTAATAAGCTCTATCAACGATTTTTAGTTTGATTAAATTGTCTCCTATAGTTTTTGAGGTAGGTTGATTTAACTGTATTTTTTAATAATAAATTGATAATGGTACGGAACCCTTTGCGCGCGAGTCCGACTCGCACTTGGCCGGTTTTTTTTGTCAAGTTCTTAAATTTGTTTTTTCTGCTTTCGTCACCCGCTCTTGATATTCCATTTTCGTGTGAAGCCTATTTCATATTTGGTACACTTTGTGCTTTTGCCATTTTCTTATTTTGGCTTATTCGTTATTCACCATCTTCCTTGGGCATGTCCAATATTAGTCTATTCTTTTTCGGGCTCGAAAGCAGATAGGGACGAATTTAAGAACTTGACAAAAAACGACTGAGTCGAGCCAAGAGTACCTATACCATTTTTCGGTATAACAAAATAAATCATCATCATCATCATATCTGCCGAAAGACGTCCACTGCTGAAGATAGGCCTCCCCCAAAGATTACCACAATGACCGGTCCTGTGCCACCTGCATCCAGCGGATAAAGACGAAATAAATAAATAAGTACCTAAATACCGTGGGACCTCATACACAAATCGACTTAATCCCACGGTAAGCTCAATTAAAGCTTGTAATGTGGGTACCAAGCGACGATATAATTATATAATATTTGCAATCGAGCCAATTCGTTTTAGCTTTCGCTTCATTGCGTCTTGGTATTCGATCTTGGACTTATTCTTTGTGATTTTAATTTTATTGCTTCATTGCACCCCTGATTCAGTTTGCTTAGGTCTTCCCTATTGCTAGACTAAGTGTTAATTTTGTAAAAGTATGAATATAATTCCGGTACGTGGCCGCCACTCGAGAACCTTCTCGCCCTAGCGTCCGTCGGGTCTACGCGCAATGTGCATACTGGAAGGCGCAGCGTGGGTAGGCCCTCCACAAGGTGGACTGATGACCTGGTGAAGGTCGCAGGAGTCCGCTGGATGCGGGTGGCACAGGCCCGGTCATTGTGGCAATCTTTGGGGAGGCCTATGTTCAGCAGTGGACGCCTTTTGGCTGATATGATGATGATGATGATAGATATACTAAACGGTTTAGCTCACGTGTATTTAGTCACTACGAGCGACATGTTTCGGAGAGCCTAGGTCCCCATTATCAAGCATTGTTATATTTATAGTTATTTTGTCTCACGAAAGTTTAAATTCAGTTACCTATATAAAACTAAATCAACTAAAAAACCCAGCAAAGAGGTATAAATCTCGATACAACTGTTTAAAACCACTTAGTTGATTATAAAGTTAAATACTAGGTACTGAATAAGTACACTACGGTTTTTACAAAACGGAGTTAGTGAATTGCGAGACCTTTTTAGTTCAGCCGCCATCAAATATTGAAGCAGCCGCGTTCCTTAAAAATATCTGAACATCCACTCTAACGAAATACAAAAATTGTCAGTCATCCGCAGACCACGAACCCTGTAAAGTGTTCGAAACGTCGGAATGAAGTTAAAATTAGTTAACATACGCGAGTTTATCCGTTTTCATAGTTTTTTTTTTTCAATTTATTAAACAGAAGTTCTGAACAAAAATGACTGCAATCTACATCTTAGTAATGATTTCTTCGTGTCTGTCGTGCATAATGTTAAATAATTTATTTTTGACCTGCCTTGCTCGGAAAGGGCTTTTTTATTCTTTAAAAACAGATAGCAAAGTTGCGTTTTATCCACAACGCCGCTTACCGACGGATGTCGGGTTTGTTATAAAACTTACGAGCCGACTGAACCGCATCGATTGTCATATATTTTGTTAATGTTTCACAAGTGATTAGTTTGTTTACTTAATTACAACTTGAGGCTTGAAAGGCTTGATCGATGCAGTGAAAAAAATGTAGAGTATAACTCTACGTAAGTGGGCGGATTTTTATTTTGTTGTAGTTTTCTCAAATTTTGAATTTTTCATATTTATTCTACTCAGAATGGCGAGCTCTTTCGATCCTAGTTAGCAGAAAAAAGTATCCCGATAATTGCATAATTATAGTTTTTGTCTTCCTTTTCATACACTTTCTTCGGCCGTAAATCAGTACGGCCGAAGAAAGTGTATGAAAAATAGTAACTAAATGGATTTTTTCGAAGAAAG
>JALPQI010009008.1:0-40153 GCA_025490895.1 Thaumatotibia leucotreta
TGGCGCCGTGGCAGAAAGGCAAGTGCTTACTCTGGGATGCCACGTGCGTCAGCACTTTAGCCGCCTCGCATCTCAGTCGGACAGTGCGGACAGCTGGTGCTGCTGCGGATTTTGCTGCCGCTAAAAAACGGGACAAGTACGCGGCCTTATGTAACAGTTATTATTTTGTTCCCATCGCAGTGGAGACTACTGGGTGCTGGGGGTCTTATTGCCTTTATGAGGGAAGTTGGACGTCGGATTAGTCAGAGGACGGCTGACACCCGCGCGGGTTCGTACCTGGTGCAAAGGTTGTCCGTCGCCGTGTGATGGGTACCTTTGCACGAGGGACGACTCGGGGGGGGGGAGTTTTTGATTAGGCTTAAGCTTAGTCTTAAGTTGTTATTTGTGGACTGATTTTATATGAACAAAACTACATATATCGGTATCTAAGTTAGTGGTTTTACTTAAAAGGGGATATAAATAGCAATTTTGTTTTCCAAAGATGTCCAACGCTCCAAGCAACGATCTGACAAATCTCCTAAAAAGTTTACCAATAAACACCAGGAACAGAGAGTTTAGGTTAAGTGCAGTGTCATAAATATCAATATAAAGCCATAACACAAAATGTAAATAAGTGGGAGCAATTGGCAATTCTAAAAATTATACGATCTTTTGATTTATCGTATACCTTGCCATAGGTATTTTTAAATTGGTATAATAATAGAAACCCTGGAATCTTACTTCGTTATTAGCATCGCAATTACCTGTGAATACTGAAACCTGTGACCTACACAAACCTACCCTAATAGCTCGCTTACGCTTATATCATTCTGGCTTGATACAGTAATAATGACAATATATCAGCATTCTAATAAAACCAAATTAACTCATTATTAAACGGGACAATTTTTGTTCCCTTACCCCTTGAATAAGGTTTAACTTACCCCCCGAGACAATTAAGCAGCTTTTTAATGAATAAAGTTGTCATAAATTAAGTTTTTTTTTTAATTTCTGCTATAACAATCTTAATCAACTTAATTTTGAATTTAATTTGAATAAAATTTTAGACTGAAAATCCTCTTAGTAAGGGTCACGGTCCATACAAAGTTGAGAAAAATTGTGCGCTGGGAGTTACAGTTTTGTAATTTTAACCAGAGCTAGAGGGTCTCAAAATAGTTGTTTTTAGATGTGGAGGGAAAACCAATTCCCCCCCTGAGCGCGGGGGGAGGGGGGTGAATGTGCATGCGGAAGGGTTGTGTTTAATATTTTTTTACTAATTAATAAGGCCTACTATGCATTGTTTGGTATCATTTTCGTGTAAAACGGACCTGGAAAATCCATTTTTTATCATAAACATGAGCAATTTCATATAAAAATGTAGATATTTTGGAGTAAAAGTAAAAAAGTTACCGTTCTTATTTTAATTTAAGCGTTATATAAGTATTAAAAAACAAACTTATCCAATTTAAAAAAAATGTGTAAGATAGCATATTTATTGCAGTTTTTAAAAATATACACATTTTGTAGTCTTTCATACAAAAATTCACTGAAAAAAAAATTACCTGACGCGTACCTCCATTAAAAACCTCCGCGTAATCTCAAATAAAATAAGTAAAAAAAGTTTTAAGTTAAACGGTTTTTATTGCACCAAAAACTAGAAAATAAAAATTTGTTGTAACTAACCGTAGATGCTACTTTGTGTAGATTACTCACGTGAAACTATTATCACTGTAGTCTTCCCAAGTCGGATGCTGAAAGTCACGTTTAGCCTCTATGTCAGTGGATTAACCGTTACCTAATCGGAAACTTTTACCAAACTGAAATAAAAACGTGGGGCGTACGCAATTGTGATTTAGTCACTATAATTATTTAAGAACACACATAGAAATCAAAATAGCAATAGAGTAATAAGTTTTGTTCTGACCTTGATAAAAATTATTTACCTCTGTAGAAGTTTTGGAACAGATGGATGATTCATTGCAAAATTAAAGCTACAATTACATATTTTGAACTTGTATGTTTCTTTATAATAACGCCCCACGTTTTTATTTTAGTTTGGTAAAAGTTTCCGATTAGGTAACTGTTAATCCACTGACATAGAGGCTAAACGTGGCTTTCAGCATCCGACTTGGGAAGACTACAGTGATAATAGTTTCACGTGAGTAATCTACACAAAGTAGCATCTACGGTTAGTTACAACAAATTTTTATTTTCTAGTTTTTGGTGCAATAAAAACCGTTTAACTTAAAACTTTTTTTACTTATTTTATTTTCAAGTTTTTATTTTCAACAATTGCAATTGTTAAGTTAATTTCCGATACTATACCTACTTATTGTAGACCAAAGATGTTGTTTGTAATATGCAATACAATTATGCATGCTATCGTAAACTATCGTTTAACTCTCGCGCTTTAATCACGACACACATGTAAACGTAATGGACATTATTTTATGTGTAACGAGAAGAGATTCCCTGCTGAATAGATATTTTTAGAAACCCAACGCTAAAAAAATGTCAGCTTGAATACCCAAAGTGTCTCAAATGGACGTGTTATTCATACAATACCTTAGATAACAAAGATCTGACAATAAGGAATATATCAATCAATTTGGTTTATTGAGAAAATCAAGTTTAATTTTTTATATTGTAGAGGTACACATTACACAAGTCGAATTTCAAGACTATAAAATATAAACTCATACTGTCAGTCGACCAACCGAAGGACCGCAGGTCTGACGGAAAGTCCGACGCGAACCGAGGGCCCAAAGGGTCAATCCATGTAGTCTATCAACCGGAGGGCCATAGGCTCGACGGCACTATATGGCACGTACTACGTGAACCGGAGGGACTCACACTCTCTGTCTATCAATTGGAGGACCACAGGTCCGAGTGCATATCCTACGCTAACCACCTGCGCTGTCAGTCTGTCCACCGGAGGGCCACAGGCCCGACGGCTCGCCCTACGTGATCCACTCACGCTGTCACTATCAGCCGGAGGGCCGCAGGCCCGACGGCTCGCCCTACTCCATCCACTCGCGCTGTCAGTCTATCAGCTGAAGGGGCGCAGGACCGACGGCTCGCCCTACGCGAATCACTCACGCTGTCACTCTATCAGCAGGAGGGCCGCAGGCCCGACGGCTCGCCCTACGCGAACCACTCACGCTGCGAGTCTATCAGCCGGAGGGCCGCAGGCCCGACAGCTCGCCCTACGCGAACCACTCACGCTGTCATTCTATCAGCTGGAGGGCCGCAGGCCCGACGGCCCGCCCTACGCGAACCACTCACGCTGCGAGTCTATCAGCCGGAGGGCCGCAGGCCCGACGGCTCGCCCTACGCGATCCATTCACGCTGTCACTCTATCAGCTGGAGGGCCGCAGGCCCGACGGCTCGTCCTACGCTACGCGATCCACTCACGCTGTCACTCTATCAGCTGGAGGGCCGCAAGCCCGACGGCTCGCCTTACGCGATCCACTCACGCTGTCACTCTATCAGCTGGAGGGCCCCAGGCTCATTGGCTCGCACTACGCGATCCACTCACGCTGTCACTCTATCAGCTGGAGGGCCGTAGGCCCGACGGCTCGCCCTACCCTACGCGATCCACTCACGCTGTCACTCTATCAGCTGGAGGGCCCCAGGCTCATCGGCTCGCACTACGCGATCCACTCACGCTGTCACTCTATCAGCTGGAGGGCCGTAGGCCCGACGGCTCGCCCTACGCTACGCGATCCACTCATGCTGTCACTCTATCAGCTGGAGGGCCGCAGGCCCGACGGCTCGCTCTACGCGATCCACTCATGCTGTCACTCTATCAGCTGGAGGGCCGCAGGCCCGACGGCTCGCTCTACGCGATCCACTCACGCTGTCACTCTATCAGCTGGAGGGCCGAAAGCCCGACGGCTCACCCTACGCTACGCGATCCACTTACGCTGTCACTCTATCAGCTGGAGGGCCGCAGGCCCGACGGCTCTCTCTACGCGATCCACTCACGCTGTCACTCTATCAGCTGGAGGGCCGCAGGCCCGACGGCTCGCCCTACGCTACGCGATCCACTCACGCTGTCACTCTATCAGCTGGAGGACCACAGGCCCGACGGCTCGCCCTTCGCGATCCACTCACGCTGTCACTCCATCAGCTGGAGGCCGCAGGCCCGACGGCTCGCCCTACTCTCCGCGATCCACTCGCACTGTCACTCTATCAGCCGGAGGGCCGCAGGCCGTTGTAGGTACCGATGGCCGTTGGGGCGGTAAGGTTCTCGAGTGCCGGTCACGTACCGGAAGGCGCAGCGTGGGTAGGCCCCGGTGGGTAGACCGGGGGGGTAGGTGGGTAGGTGAAGGTCGCTGGATGCGGGTGGCACAGGGCTGGTCCTTGTGGCAATCTTTGGGGGAGGCCTATATTCACCAGTGAATGTCTAACGGCTGATATGACGATGATGATGATGATAATGAAATCCGTATGTTTCTAACCAAATATCTAAAGCAGTACTTCAAAATCTACATTTCGCTAAACCTAGCGGTTGTGGCAGGCAGTAACACTGGAGTATCAGATTTGAGGAGTTGGACGTTAGTATTAAATTCGCATGTTTCTACCCTATATATGTAAAGAACTTCTTTAAAATCAAAATATCTATAAAAGATAAACCTTGCGGTTATTGTGGGCAGTACTGCAGCATCAGGACTGAGGAGTTGGAAGTCAAGATCAGGCTGTTAGTATTTGACTATGCCAAACATGCTATACTTTCATTTTCACGTGTCTAACACTCTTGGGTAAGGTGAGCAGTACGTCTGCAGCATCAGGCTTTGAGGATACAAGGAATCAAATATTATAATCTTGCATTGTCATGGGGACTTGATAAGAGTTCCAAATTTTATTGATTTCGGTCCAGTAGAAGTGGTCGAAAAATCGATCACAAGATTTGAAGCATCGACGACACGACAGTTGACGCGGTGAAGTTAATAAAAACCGTTTAAAAAAGAGACTTTTGTGCCGGCAACTGCTCATAGTAGATTATACATATTTTTGTAGTTGCATATTATTGATCATATTATAATTGTAAATATTTATTGATATGAAAGTAAATTGAATATTTTCTGATCTTCTTTTTTTAAATAACCTAAGATTATTAAGAATTTTATTTGATCAGGTTCTATTTTTAGATTTTATCGATTATTGTATACCGCGTGTATATTATATGTCTGGTCTATCTGATCACATGTATGATATCTGATCATATGAATCGGAATGGGTAATCATTTTTACAAGCGTCATTAGGTAATGATCTCATTATCATAGACGATAAAGGTAATTTTCACTAACCGGGACTGAACAACTAACCCAGTTCACCCACGTTAAAAGTTTATATCATATGGAATTTGACAATCAATTGTTAAACGTTTACTTCATAAATCATCATTATTACCATATCAGCCGAAAGACGTCCACTGCTGAACATAGGCCTCCCCCAAAGATTGCCACAATGACCGGTCCTGCGCCACTCGCATCCAGCGGGCTCCTGAGACCTTCACTGTCCACCTTGTGGGGGGCCTACCCACGCTGTGCCTTCCACCTGCGAGGCCGCCGCATTGGCCATCGCGGTTCTACGTGCAATGTGCCCCGCCCACTGCCACTTTAGTTTAGTGATTCGGAGAGCTATACTTTGGTTCTGCTGCGGATCGTCTCATTTCTAATACGACCTCGCAGAGAGACTCCGAACATAGCCCTCTCCATTGCCCTGTGGGTGACTTTAAGCTTTCTTATGAGGCCCATTCTAAGCGACAACGTTTCAGTACCGTATGTCATCACTCTTTTAAATCTTTGATCAGTGTGTGTTGCCACACTGATCAAATAATTTTGTCTTCAAGAACTGCGGAATATTGGACGAAGAGATGTGTCGTAGCTTCCCAAACGCTGCTGCCCAATCTAGTCGGATTCGATGATTGACCTCTTACTCAAAGTTGGACCTACCTAACTGGGTAGCTTGTCCTGGGTATATTATAGTCGTCTACACCTTCGAGTTTAGTCTCCGATTGTAACGGGAGTTTTCATCCTAAAACGAACTCGCTCGAAGGCGCTACTGAGGTCAGCGAGCATCGTACTGAAATCTTCCAAGGTCTCAGCCAAGACAACTGTATCATCAGCGAATGGTAAAGGTAAAGGTGAGTGAGGTACTCGCTGTTTATGTTGATACTCACCTTTTCCAGTCCAGTCTTAAAGACATCTTCCAGTGCAGCGGTAAACAGATTAGAGGAGATGATACCTCCTTACCTGAGTCCCCGCTGCAGTATAATATGGTTCAAGCTCTGGTATTGGAGCCGGATTGACATACTGGCGCTTTCGTATAAACACCTCAACATTTCGAAATAGCGGTAGTCTACTTGGTATCGTTAAAGAGACTGCAGTACGCCCGATCGTGTCTCATGGTACTTTTCCGGAAATGAGACACTGTCGAGCAAATCAACTCAAGGCCATGACGTAAGAAATCACTTAGCTGGCCCGCAGTAGAAAGAAAAAATAAATTGATCTGAAGTCGGCTCGTTCGTGTGTGACACTGGCTTGTCTCATACGACCCTAGAAAGCATCTCGTAGAAACCTTATCATTGCGTTGCGGTTGATGACTAATGAAATTGATCTTAGTGAGGACATTTTGAATTTAGAAGTTCTTCGGTACCAATATTTTTTTTGTTATTCTAAAAACTGTTACTAAATTGCTTGTTAAGAGCTTAACCTCCTGGATCCGTACCCACAGGCTTTTATACAAGTAAATTAAATTAACGTACTTACGGTTAATAAGCGTGTACTGTTTCCAGTTTAAAAGAAGAACAAAAGCTAAAGGAAAATGTTGTCTATTTTGGTCCCATCGTCCAGGCAACTTTTATTCAATAAAATGGGAAGTAAATATTTTTGGACATATGAAATTGCAGTCAAAGCTCGTCAAGGGACTTAGATGACCTACCTAACCAAGCACAGCTAGTAGGTATATAGTTACCACGTACCCACGTCGAAAATCCTTTATAAATTTAAAGAGTACCTACATGGTAACCGTCCTTCCCATAGTCGATAATCGTAACTTTTGAAGTTTATTGGATACATTTGAAGGAACATTGCTTGCATTAGTATACACTAGTGTTTGTGAGTCGGCGCACTCAATGCTGCCCAAGAGCATTGAACCGGGAAGTGGCTGTCACCGACACGTATTGCCATTGAGTATCTCCGGGATTAAATCACTGAATATGTAGGTGTCATAATACGATGCATATTCCTAATAGTTCCCTTGTTGACGTGGCTTTCATGGAAAAATCTACCTTCATGCGTTTAGAGAAATATGACATGGGAACTACATAAAATGTAATTGTGTGTGCAGGAAATTATCATACGAATTATTACGTCCGCGTGGTAAGGCTTCCAGTACATCGTACAATAGGAAGTGATAATTAGAGGTTAAGATTCGACTCTGACGCAAGCGGTGTGGGCGTTCGTTAGCTTCCGTCTTACTCTCGAGCACGGGCTGGCTCAGCCTCTCGCACCCACTGCTCCGACTCGCTAAATAATGTATTTGATGTCCGACAATGACACGCCAAGTGGACGCTACGGTCCGCCCGTTTAGCCACGGAATTGCACAAAATATTCCATACGCGAACACATAACAACCGATGCGAGATTATCTTTACGTAGATTCAATAGCTACTTTATTAAAGGCTATTCCTAAGTCTGCAAGTGAATGTATCCATTATTAAATTGCGAGTGACTGGGTGTGTTCCATTCAGAAAGTGTGGGCGATTGCGCAGTGATGCGCATTGAGCCTTCGGATGTAAAGGGAGGCATAAAAAGTGCTGCATAAAGCGTGCAAGCTGGACAGGGACACCCACGTTGCGAATTCCTTGCCATTATCGCTGCAATCCCACGGGCTCGTGTGACGAACAGAAGCCAATGCTGGGCGGTACCCTGTTGCACAGATTTAATTTTACACAAAAAGTACTCTTGCTTTTATTAAGGGACACAAAAAAAACGAAAACAAACCGAGAGCTTGCCATAAATTGCTGTTCTCTCGTGTGTTTTGTTCTATAAAAAACTTTAATTTGCAGGCAAACCACCCTATTAGGCTTGAAAAGTGTATCTTACATACATTTTATCATGCGGTTAATTCATTAAACGTAACCTGAACGGCTCAGCTATCGTAAACCGCGCCAGTAATCATAACTAAGATAAATAACGCTGTGTTATTGTTTATGGACCACCAGCCAGGCACGAGATAGCTCGTCCCCCGCGAAGTCTGTAATCTCTGCCACCTACATTAGTGTTGTTGAATATTATTTTAAAATGTTTTAAACAGAAGTGCACCACATGTGCCACCTGACCCCGAAAGTTCCCACGCTGAGTATCTCCAGGCGTAGAACAAAAACGTCGACGTTATTAACGCAGTAACTCCGACAGGTTTTTCTTACAAGCGTAACCTGAAACACGTTTAACATTTTAAAAACTATCGGGTTTGTTTCGGGAGCAAAATGTCTCGGCCTTAGTGGAGCTTACACTTTTTTCTGTTGACTCAAATGATCTGGTGATTGTTTTTTAATTTATTTTCCCGTTCCGCGGCGTCATGTGGCTCCAATCAGAGTTAGTCAAGGCTTTTAATTTTTTCAAACAATATTTTGAGCTGTAGGTAATCTTACAAGATGGTGGTATCTTGGTATCCAAAATTAGGTAGGTTCGTACCTACTGTAGATATTTAGACTAATGTTTTGGGCGTGTAGGTACTTAGCTTAGATAGCTACTTAGGTACCTACCTACTTAATTTAGCTTTCGAACGGTATACCTATCTGCCTTTAACTCATATAGTTATATTTCACGCATTTTTCATTCATGATTACTCGCATGCATATACCTAATTATAGGTTGGATTAATAATTATGCCGATTTTTTTGGAGACACTACTATCTTAGTTATCTTTCTATTTCCCGTAATTTTCCTCGTAGATAGAGCCACACAAAGCATAAACTCTACTAAACATCACAGCGATCAGCTGAGCCCACAATAGCCTAATGAAGCCATTAACAATGGTTAGGATCGTGCCCCACCCAAAGGCGAAGGGTTAACAACCAAAATAATGTGAATGGACCCCAATTGCGCCGCACAGTCAATCAATGGCGCGATGACGCCCCGCCGCGCGGGCACCCTTCTCCCGACATCTGTCGTCAAAATGCAACTTATCAATATTTATTGAGCTTTCTTTAAATTAAAAACTTTTACGAACGGCGATAATATTATGAGCCAAATCGGCAAAGCACCAAAATCACCAAATATATGTATACCCTATTCTTATTGACTTATTGCTGTAAGGTCCTGTATACATCGTGGACCGGAATAACGCAATCTTTTTAGGTTTCCGAAGAAAACTAAGAACCCTTATAGTTTCGCCATGTTCGTGTATCCGTCTCAGACAATCTCAGTGGTATTATAAATTTGCAATTTGATACAGGTAAACCTACATATTAATCACGTCGACAAAGTGGTAGAATAAAATGTAGATTTGTTTCCAGGTGAAAGAAAAATATTAAAGAAATCATGAATGAATGAAATGGCTAATGGAATACTTGAAATAAATCTTTTTCCTAACTAGTGTCGAAAAGTAAACTTTGCGCACGTTTCGCGTGCGTAAATTTCTCTTTTTAAGGCACTTGTTATGAAAAAAGTCGTTCGATACACGTGTAAAAACTTCTTTTTAACTCGAGTGATTGTCGGCCTCGTTTCACTCGAGCTCCAACTTTCACCCTCGTTGAAAAAAATTTTTTTTGCACTTGCATCGAAATGTATCTACTATTTCGAACATAATCGGCCAAGCCGTTTTTGAATAGCTACGGAACCCTACACTGAGCATGGCCCGAGATGCTTGGCTGGTTTATTTTAAATGTTTTTTTAAATACAGCTTTTTCGCTAAAATGGTTTTATTTCTAATACCAGACAATAAGTATGTAAAAAATTAAATAGTGGTAGAAACGCTAAAGACAAAAATGCGTTTAGCCAAATACAGACAAGTTCATAAGGATAAGACATTATAGTCCCTAAATGGTGTTGGGAATACGTTGTTTACACCTGTTATTAAAGGGCACGGTGTACATATTTTTTGCAATACTGTGTAAGATTAATAAAATAAAGCTACGAATTTTGTGACACAGTTCTTGATCGTATAGGTACTACAAACAACATTAGAAGCACTATAATATTTTAGACTCAATTACTAGGTATTAAGTTAAAGTGTTAAATCTTCATTATTTTGAATACTTTCAAAATAATATTAACCTTCAGAATTTCCTGTTAGCTCGCGTCGCTAATTTAGGTGTCAATTGATTTCCGCGCTTCGTACTAATGGAGTTTCTTGGCAAATAATTACAGTTCTTGTGATAGAATAGGAAAATAACTGTGTCTAGAAAAAAGTTTCTGCCAACATTTCAGTGGCCGTGAACTTGATTGTAGGTAAGTAAGGCTGTTACATTACGTAACATCATTTAGCAAAAAACGGTTAAGAGTATGCCGCGTCGGGTTCCCGAGTTCCGTAGGTAGACTAAGGCAGGTAAATTACGTAAAGTGGACGCCTGACCACGGTGCCATTCTACTTATAAGGAAATTAATAAATAAACATTATATCCTATTATTATTACTATATCCTATCCAAACAGTGGCAATGGGCAGGCCACATTGCACGCAGAGCAGGCCCCTATACCACAGTTTTGTGGTATTGGCCACAGATGGTCGATGGGGTCGAAAAGTGCTCGAGTGGAGACCACGGCTAGGCAAACGCAGCGTAGGACGTCCACCCACAAGATGGACAGACGACCTTGTGAAGGTCGCCGGGATACGCTGGATGCAGGTCGCATCTAACCGGTACATGTGGAGGTCCAGAGGCGAGGCCTATGTTCAGCAGTGGACGTCTTTTATGGCTGAAATTATGATATCCTATTCTGCAATCGTTTACGATAACATGGTGGATAACAAATAAAAAAAGCACATGTTAGGGGATAATTACTTATAGCAAATCAGTATTAGTAGGTAATTAGAGGTGTAGGTATTCTCAAATGTTGTCACGGCAACCTGCCAATACTCGTAGTCAGAACATTTGAAGGGTCCACGGAAAGAACATGTTTAGTCAATTCAAATTACAGGATGAAAAACCACCTTACTTTTAACATAAGAACAATACTTACTTCAAACAATAAGGTGTGAATTTGCCATGATTTTTTTACTGGACATGTTTTTTCCGTGGATCCTTCATTTATTGTCTAAATATACAATCAAATCTTCGTACATAGGTTATCAAATATTAGAAGACTCTTTTTACAAAGAGGGCTGATGTTTTAATAACAACAATTTAAAGACATTAAGACATTACAATTTACTAAAGTTAGCTTAACTCCGTGTATCCATCTCAACATAATAAATAAATAAATTACGAAATACCTACTTGTAGTGTAGACAGAAAATGCTAAATTATAGATACTTACATAAAATCGTACGTCCTACGGAACCCTAAACTTACAAACGTAGTATTTTTTAAACTGACTTATCAAACTTTTTTACCTTTGCGTGAGCCACTACTACATACCAAAGTATTACCTAGTTTTGGTAAAGATTATTACTATTACGTGACCATCCAATGTGTATTAGACTTGACTCTACTGGGTGGAAATAGGTACTGGAAATAAGCATTCCCAAAGAGAATTGTTATGATTTCCTTGCGACTTTACGTCTCGTTCCAAGTTCCTCGAAAATGAGGCACTAAATACATTAATAACTACGTGACCCTCCAATGTGTATTAGACTTGACTCTACTGGGTGGAAATGAGCATTCCCAAAGAGAATTGTTATGATTTCCTTGCGACTTTACGTCTCGTTCCAAGTTCCTCGAAAATGAGACACTAAATACATTAATAACAGGAGTTATTCCATCGGATAAGGAAGCGTCGCGGGCGGCAGGCGCGGCTGTGACGTCACCGCCTGAATTAACCCGATTCCAAGAATTGAACGCCACATACAATATGTAGCAAGAGTATACCCAATCTGGACAACGCGACTAGTGAAACGCTGTGAAGAAGGAATAAAACACTCGTTTATATTGCAATCTGTTTTTCCGAAGTTTGATCCTCATCAAATTTGATCAAGAACTGCTCTGATCATCGGTTTGATATTAATTAGATCGATAGCAATTATACTTTGAATTAACCTTATAAGCCAGCCACTATTGCTGCGACTAGTCTTCACCGATCTGAAGGAGACGCGTTGTCCATTTGCTACTACGTTCATTACATGTAGAATCGGTAGGATTGCATCGTCTACACTATTATTATAAACCTTATAGTCATAAACATAAGGTTCACTAAATATCCAGGATGCTGTTACACTTGTCGTGATCGACGGCACACGTGTGGACACTTCATGTATAAAGTTGTGTTTAGTCTGCACTTTATTTCCGTCCATATGTGGTCGGTCGTTATTGGTTTATTAACAAATGGTCTCGATTTTATTGCTTCACTTAATCTGGGACGGTTGTTTTTAATTGGTCTTGAGTATTATTTCAATTTGGTACCGAAAGATTGGATTGACGTTGGATTGGATCAAAATTTAACAAATTTTTGAGTCCGTTAGTTAACTGTGTACCTATGACACGTATGTAACTTGATTTGCTAACTGATTGGAAAATTGGAATAAGAAATAATTATTTAGTAGGTTTATTACCCCAGATTTTATTTATTACTCGTACAGTCAAGTGCAAAAATGGATATCGAAATCATCCTCTTAAAGATATTACGACTTATTTATTACACAGTTAAAGTGCACTGGGACTCAGCAAGCTCACTATAATAGTAAGATGTAAGTAGTTAGTAAAATGTAAAACGAAGTTCTTTTCCTTCGGCTTTTCATGGGAAGTCGCAACTTATCTTTCTTTCTCAGTTAGATTTTCATTGGATAATGTATCTATAAACAATTTTTCAGTTGAAAGTAAAAAAAAGGTAAACAAATATGGTTGACTTTCCATAGCATTTAACGTCTTTGAACTGCGACCAGAATTATTTAATTAACATGAACGTCTAACGCCAGCTCAAAAATGGACCCAAAAACAATTGTTAAATTGTGCCAAGATGGACACGACATAGATAGCGCTTTTCTTAACACCGCGCATATTTCGGCGAACGTCTTTGACAAATATTTACAGAATATAGCCAATCAAAACTTTGATGGACCAATCACAACCATTTTTGAATGGCGGTTTATGTTTTCATAGGTTGACATTGAAATTCATTACCGTGATGCATTGAAGAGGGGGTGACACTTGTCAACTAAAATTCAGGACCGTTTTTGATAGGCAATTTAGTACACTTTTGACACATAAGTATCCTGAAACACGTTCGCTGATATATTTTTACGTTAATTCCAATGAACATCAATAATTTTAACCCTTAAATTGGCAATGCACCTCACAGTGTACATAGTCATTGACCCACTTTTTGTATTTTTTTTAAGACAAAATTTTGTGCTCTACACAATGGCGAGGAGGCTGGAACGCTCGATTTTTTTTAATTTGCCAATTTAAGGGTAAAAAAATGTACGTGAACTTCAGTTTTAAGGTTTTAAGTTGGTAAAACCAAGTGGTTTAAGGTGTAAAACCAAGATTGTGTTCTGAAAGTGCGCGATTATGAAATAATGCTTTGCAGGTTTGTTTACTTTCAACTGAAAAAATATATAGTTTGTTGTGACAGCAATATGAATATGGACTACACGAAACGAACACGACTTCTGTATCAATTTGTATATAATTAATAGCTCTAAACGAGGTCGGAATTCGGAATTCTATATCTACTTCATCATCATCACAAACTTAAGAGCTTTGCTCTTGTCGGTGGAGTTCTCGCCACTCTGTCCTTGTCTCTGCTACTGTTTTAAGCTCCTGATACGTCACTACTTTAACTTTCTCTTTGGCTTGATCTAAAAATGGGCGTCTTGGCCTTCCTCTCTCTCTTCTTTTTTCAATTTTGCCTTCAATTATAGTCTTTACAAAGTCGTCATGACGTATCAGGTGCCCCAACATGTTTCCTCTTCTATTCTCTATCGTTTTCAACAAAATTCTTGTCTCTCCTACTAAATTATACACCTCTTCGTTAGTCTTTTTTTCTTTCCAGCGTATACCTTTCATCCTTCTCCATGTCCACATTTCGAAAGCATTTAATTTCTCTCTATCTCGCTGAGTTAAACTTGTAAATCCCAAAACGGACACAGCGGTCGATTGCAGTGCAGTTTTAGATCGGGTAAGAATTGGAACAAATTATCTAATCCAGATTCGTTTATACTAACGATCTACGTCTAAAGTTATTCTAAACGAATCGCGCGTAAAAAAGATTGATTGTTTCGCAGCCAGCCGTAAGCAAATTATGTGCGGTTTTCTGGGGAGTATCCGTGAACAAACATTGTACAGTATCCTTACTAGTTTGATGACTATCGTCTGTACAAACGATAGTGTCTGCCTAACATACCTAAGTACTTTTTGGCACCCCGTGCGGCCGTGTCTACTATGAAACAGCTTGGACCTATGCCTAGTAAGTAGTGTTCCTGTGTGTGCCTGTAGCCCTATGTTAGCTTATATTATGTAGCTGGGCATTTTCTCTTTTATAGACTTCGAAATAGCGTGAGATAATTTAGTCAAGTTTGTAACGACTTTATTTATATTTTAGGAATGTAAACTTGATCGGCGTTTTATTATTAGGTGTATTATTTATAATATCGCTTAGGTATAGTTTATAAAATGAACACCAAAACCGAGTTTTTATTGAAATTCTGTGCTTAATTATCGTTACAAACCCATCTCTCCATCCATTTGATCTCAAACGCTAACTGGATATCACTAAAAGTGAAAAACCTCAGCAATCCAAAGCGAAAATGGACATGCTTAGTAAGTATTAATTTCTAATCACTTTTTAAAACCATCTTAATTAAAGCGTTTAGTACAAACATCTGATCAAACTTAATAGCCCTCTTAATAAAGCAATAGCGAACGTGAATATCGGGCGCAACGCGCAACATGTAATACCTCGTTCCGTCATAACGCGGTAATAACGCGCGTAACAATATTAATAAACCGAGCTCTCCCGCGGCTTCGAGTTGATGCTCTGTCGACGTACAGTCGCCATCAGATATATCGAAGCGGCCAGTGCTCATAAATATCGAACCAGACTTGCGACCATGGACGTCTAATGCCAGCTCAAAAATGTCCCCAAAAACAATTGTTCAATTGTGCCAAGATGGGCAGGACATAGCGCTTTTCTTAGCACTGCGCATTAGGGTGGATCGATTTTTATGGATCGATACTTCGTGGCTAAAGAAACAAAAAATATTATGATCATTTTTGGATTTACTTTTAATTTGTACTTCGTTTATAGGCCCAAAGATCGACTCTATTTTTAAGGTTTTTTTTAAGAAAAGTCAGTAGTTCGTGGATATTTTCTGTTTTACTTATATGTAGAAACAAAATAACATTATTTGTCATAAATTTAGAATTTGCACAATTTAATTACATGAAACCAGTATCGGCAAAAACTGGTTTTCAACTTTGAGGCTCTTGTAGTACTTGCCAAATGACTACCAGAAAAAGATATAGTGTTAAAGGTTGTTACTTTTTACGACCATCATTTTATTGGCCCGCGGTTCCAAAAATCCGAAAAAAAAATTTTTTTTCGTACTTCAATGTATGAACCAAATTTTTTTTTCTGAAACGAAAATAAGAATAACCTGTTTAAAAAGTAACATCTTCAACAATATATCTTTTTCCGATAATCATTCGGGAACTACTGCCGCAAGAGCCTCAAGTTGAAAATATTTTTTTGGAGATACCGCTAACAATGTTCATATAATTAAAGAACGCAAATCCAAAATTTATGCAAAACAATCTTATTTTGTTTATCCATAAAAGTAAAACAGAAAATATCCATGTTCATCTGAGTTTTCTTAAAAAAACCTTAAAAATAAGGCCGATTTTCGGGCCTCTAAATCCTTTCGACGCATTATGCCAAAAACGCAAAACGCCATTCGTACGCTAAACGCCAAAAACGCAATAGACCAAATTCTCTTAATGCCAAATACGTATAATACCAAATCTATAGAAATACCAAATACGCCAAATGCCAAAACTATATAAAATCTAAATACGCATAATGCCAAAAGCTAATACGCATAATGCCAAAACTTACACACGCATAATGCCAAAAGCTAATACGCATTATGCCAAAACCTAAATACGCATAATGCCAAAAGCTAACCTATGAATGACAAACACATATATTGCCAAACATTATAAAAGTGACACCAGAAGCAGTGCCCTATTTCACCACCTATTTGTCAACATCATTGTTAGGTACTACAATCACAGGCGTCCATGAGCTACGGGCACCGTTTACTATCGTCCGGACTGTATGCTTATTTACCACTAACCTGTCGTTTATAAATAAAAACGCCACTTATACCACTAAAGACGAATACTTTTGTGAAGAGCTCTTGACAATTGTCACGAAAAAGACGACTTTGGCACAAAATTCCGACACAGGATCAGTTTCATGTCAAAAACTACCAAAAATTTCGTGACAATTGTCATTAAGCCTTGACTAAAAAAACAAACTACTTCTATTTGTTAACGATATATGTACTGCGAATTTATTAAAATTGTCGAAGTGGTGGTAAACAAGCACAAAGCCCCCGCAATGGTAAGCGGTTTTCGTAGCCTACAAACGCCTGGAACTCCAGTTTTAATTTATTTTAAGAATTGTCACACTTGTCAAGATGGTGAAATAGGGGCCAGGTCTTCGTAGTATGCTGGTTTAAAACCTGGGACATATACAATAATGTTTTTTGATTCAACGAGCTCCACACGCAAGACATAGTAAAATTATTCAGACAAGCTATTACGTTAATACATTTTTCTACATTAAGTATCACAGAAAAAATATAATGTTCTATTCTACCTATCTGAGGAAATTATAGGTGAATTTATCCAAAATATTGTTTTTTTTATTGTTTTCCCGTGATGCAGAGCAAATCAAGGCGTGATATAAAGATTTTCTATCACGCTTTGGTAACAAATAAATAATAATACTATTTTAATAACATATTGTTAAGGATGCTCCATGGGATATTTTTTATATGTGAGGATATCATTACTATGATAATGAGTTTGGAGAAATGTACACATAATTATTAATGAACTCTACTATACATAATATATAGTAGTGGTACAATTAGTAATAACTTAATCACTTAAGTGAGCATCCTTCCTTGCCAGAAGGCCTACCACGAAGCGTTTCGTTCGTTCGATCGTCTAGTTCCCTCCCTATCGCTCTTGCTTGTTCGAGCAACAAAGAGGCAGATAGACGATCGAACGAACGAAGTGCTTCGTGGTAAACGTCCTGAGCTTTCAAAGCTTTCTATTTGTGACTGGAACTTAATTGTGACGCTGGTTTCGCGACATAGTAGATACCCCAATGCCGCCAAACTCAGTTTCATTGCCAGCTTGAGCTTGAGCTTTCTGTGCCACTACTAGCACAGAATAAGTAGTAGTACTAAAGTACACAGGGGACACTGTCATACATTTGACGTTTAGCTGTCAAATCAAGCAAATGCTAAGATGACATTACACTTAGGATTGTCACTATGCTCTAAAAGGAGCGTGTGATGGAACACATTATATAAAGTTCATGCAAAATTAGGAGTACCTACACATTTTTCCTGTTATCATACTTATCATAAATTGTGTTGAGCGTTTTTGTCATTCTGCGTGTTTGGCATTATGGGGGATGTTTTTCTTCAATACGCGAAACGACAAAATGGCGAATTGCGTTTTTGGTATTATGCGTTTTTTGGCATAAAGCGATTTTGGTATTAAGCGTATTTGGCTTTATGCGTGTATTTTTTTTTCAGTACGCGAAATGACAAAATGGCCTTTCGCGTTTTTGGCATTATGCGTCGAAAGGCTCTAAATGGGGTAAAATATACAAAAATGGACATAATATTTTTTGTTTCTCTAGCCACATAGTATCGATTCGTAAAGATTATTTTATGATTATTTGAAAATAAAAAAATCGATCCACCCTACTGCGCATATTTCGGTGCAACATCTTTGACAAATGTTTATATGTAGAATATAGCTAAAGAAAACTTTGATGGACCAATCAGAAATATTTTTAAATGGCGGTTTAAGTTTTTATA
Source organism: Thaumatotibia leucotreta (assembly GCA_025490895.1). Lineage (NCBI taxonomy): Eukaryota > Metazoa > Arthropoda > Insecta > Lepidoptera > Tortricidae > Thaumatotibia > Thaumatotibia leucotreta. The sequence goes on from JALPQI010009008.1 coordinate 18,211, forward strand.
GGTTAATATTGAAATTCATTAATTACCGTGATGCATTAATGAGACGGGGTGACTTTTTTCAACTAAAATTCAGTACTGTTTTTGAAAGGCAATTAGTATGATAATAATAATAATAATAATAAGCCCGCAGGGCAGCTTGTGGCGAGCTGTTGGGGAGTAACGACCCCACGGACCCGAGTGCTCCCGAGAGTCGGTCAGGGTCCCCGCCTCCGGCGTGTCTTCGTCGGTCGGAGTGGAACCCCAAGGGGACCCGTAGGACTCTCAGCTCTGGCTTGCCTTAACTGGCCGTCCAGAGAGGAGTCGTCAGAGCTATATGCTCCAGGGGTGGAAGTGTAAATTTGCATAAGTCGCGAGTTGGTGCAGCGGCTGTCAAGCCACTGCGCAGAAAGCGGTGTACACCTCTCTACACTCCTGAGCCGCCTACACCGGTGTTGCCCCTGGCTGTCTCTTGTGACGGCATTTACGGGGGCCCATCTAGTCGGCGGCAAGTCACCGCCTGCCTCGATAGCAAAGAGAAATCATTGTTATGGCAGGTGTCCGGACCTCTTTTCTATAGTTCCATTTCTGATCCATCCATCCTCCATCACCATAGCCCATTAGTCTTTTCCATTCCTTCTCAATAGTCTCTATGCGCCTGCTGGGACCGGTTTACGGATATGTATTTGTGCCCGTGAATGGGTTGCAGCAGGTGTACAACACAGCAAATTTCTCCAAAGGGCCTCTACGTGTTGGATCTATATCCCCGCGCAAGCCTATCAAAAAACCGGGATTTGTAAGCCCGTGATCCTCAAGGAGATACAATAATAATAAAAACCTCCACAACCACGAGGTGTACAATCTTAGAAACTATTTTCTTAACAATGAGTGCGGGATGCATCGTGATGTGGTGGCAGTAGACCGGAACTTCACGCCGCTCTCCTTGGCAAAAGAGAACTGGCGCAGACCTGTGGTACTAAGCACCGAGGACCGCAAGGCGGTATGGAAGAGCAAGGAGCTACACGGGCGGTTCTACAAGTCCCTCACGGGACCTGACGTAGATCTGCTCGCTTCGGTGAACTGGCTACGATTCGGGGACCTCTTCGGAGAAACCGAGGGTTTTGCCTGTGCAATTGCTGACGAGGTTATCATGACGAATAACTACCGGAAATATATCCTGAAGGACGGTACGGTCGACATTTGTCGGGTATGCCGCCGTCCCGGTGAGTCACTCAGGCATATTATTTCCGGTTGTTCTCAGATTGCTAACACCGAGTATTTGCACAGACATAACCTCGTAGCCAGTATTATACCTACACCAGCAGCTTGCTCTTCAATACGGCCTTGTGGACGTCGAAGTGCCATACTATAAGTACACAACTGCACCAGTTCTCGAAAATGGTCGTGCCACGCTCTATTGGGATCGACCTATCATCACGGACAGGACTATTGTTGCCAATAAGCCTGATATCGTGCTGGTAGATCGATCGCAGCGCCGGGCTGTGCTCGTCGACGTCACCATCCCCCATGATGAGAATCTCGTGAAGGCCGAAAAGGACAAGTCCAGTAAGTACCTAGACTTGGCCCACGAGATAACCGCCATGTGGGATGTTGACTCGACGATCATAGTCCCGATAGTCGTTACAGCGAACGGTTTAATAGCGAAGAGTCTCGACCAACACCTTAAGAGTCTCTCGCTAGATGGCTGGATCAAGGGTCGGATACAGAAGGCGGTAGTCCTGGACACGGCGCGGATAGTCCGTCGGTTCCTCTCTCTGCGACCTTAACCACCGGCAGCTTGGGCCCGCCCCGTTGCCGGCGGCACCCTAGGTTAGGTTTTTTATAATGTGTTTATGTGTTTTGTATTGTTTTTGTATGTTTTATTGTATTTTACTTTTATAGACATTTGTATAAAAAACCTAACTTAAGAGAATAGAGAAATAAAGGAGATAATAATAATATTCTTTATTGTGCTAAAATTAACAATAAATAAACGAAAAAGGAAGCTTACAAGAAGTACGCAACAACAGGCGGTCTTATCGCTAAAAAGCGATCTCTTCCAGACAACCTTATGGCAGTAGCATTGACATATAGACAGTATTGAAAGAAAAATAAAAGTACAATGAGATAAATCAGAGTAAAATAAGTTCACATCAGCACCAATATATACATATATAAGTATATATACTCATAAATATAAATATATATATATACACAAATACATAAATATAACTAAATAAAAATAATATGCAATAAAATAGACAACGTATGAACAGGAAGGACAAAGGAGCTTAAGGAAGTGACAGAAAGTATTGCTTGAGATGAGCTTTAAAAATTGAAATGGACTTAGCACACCTCAGTTCAACCGGCAAAGCATTCCACATTCGAATTGCTTGAAAAGTAAAAGAGTCGATATGATGTGCGGCTTCCATGTTATATTTGTTCGTAGAAGCAGACCAGACATGTATGACCATCGTGGCTGCTCCGATATTTCAGATGGCGACTGTACAAGACGTTTTTGATGTTGATGTCTGTGATCAAAACATTCTAACTCCTATCAACATCAGCCTATCGCAGTCCACTGTTGGACATAGGCCTCCCCAATTTCACGCCACCGTTCTCGATCTTCGGCTGCTCGCATCCAGCTCCTGCCAGCCATCCTGCGCAAATCGTCGCTCCACCTTGCCTGAGGGCGTCCTACACTACGCTTGCCGAGACGCGGTCTCCACTCAAGAACTCGTTTACCCCAACGGTTGTCGGTTCTACGGCTAATATGGCCAGCCCACTGCCACTTCAGCTTGCTAATACGGTGGGCTATGTCGATCACTTTGGTTTTCTGCCGGATAGCCTCATTTCTGATTCGATCCCGCAGAGAGACGCCGAGCATAGCCCTTTCCATAACTCCTATACTAGTGACACATAGTTGTGTGTACACGTTATGTGATCAAAATAACCGTACTCCAGTACCACCAGCATAAATCTAGGTCTTACGCCTATGCCAGTGGCATATTAGAAACATGAACATTTTTGACACAAGTGTTGTGCAGGGGCATACATATATATACAATTTTAGACCTTATGCTCCAGACATAAGTAAAAAAGTGTATACATATTTTTACCCTTGACTATACATACGTCGGTCAAAAATAAGGGGCTGCCCGCATCAAACCTATGTCTTCGGCCAGCAACCCCTTTCATCCCGGCCTCTATAGTAATGTACTATAATTTTTATAATTTTACCTAGAAATGTTTGTGAAGTAAAGGTACCGGTATAAGGTTTTAAGTTGTTGATAAGACCAAGATTGTGTTCTATAAGTGCGTGATTATTAAATAATGCAAGTTTTTAGGTTGAAATTATAACTAACGTGAGACTCAAACATATTTAAAACATAAACATAGTTTGCAGTACACATCGGGCTTTGGTCGCGGGTACTCCATGATGAGGATCCTCTAAATGGATCGAGACATGTCGAGCAATTATCGACTTAGATTACGTGAGAGACCCGTTTGATAAATATTTAAATATGTTTTTAGGTTTGTGTACATTTTTTTGTTTTGTACTGGTGCACGGGATATACAGACATAACTCCAAACTCTTAACGAGATCAAATAAACGATTAAGTTCGGAAGTTGTTAAAATTCATAGCTCACTCACGATAATATAAGAGTAGTAAGTGCTTACATAAAACAGAACAAGCTACTTTATCTTTAGATTGTAATAAATATTAAAAAGTTATTAGTGCTTGGTTGTACACACGGTAAACTGTTCTTACGTAATTTTACGAACTATTGTAAACAGCTTGTTATATTTTAATAGGATTATTAATCTCCTCGTTTACGGATAGGAAATTCAGTTTTTTTTAGTGATGACCTCATCTGCATATAACTGTACAGTCGTTATCAGCGACATCATATATCGTAGCGTCTGGAGTGTTCAAAAATATCTGAAGACGCCTTTATTGGCATAACAAAGGCCGATATTTTATTTGGTCAGATATTTTTAAGCGCTCCGAGCGCTATGATACCTATATTATATCTGATGGTGAGTGTACGTACCTACAGTCGGGTTCAAAATTGCATGGACAGTTTATGAATGAATTCATTCATAAATCGTCCATGCAATTCTGAACGCCAATGTACACTGATCATCATCACCCTATTTCAGTCCACTGCTGGACTTAGCCTTCTATTACAGGCCACTATATCAGGCTGGGCAAGCGGGTCATTTGAAATCACAAATCATCAGCCAATCTCACTCCAATGCTGGACGCAGCCCTCTCCCATAACCTATGCGTATAGACGCATCAGGAGGTAAATGCCCATAATCGCCACGACGGGCAAGCGGATTGGCGATCGCAATAATGTGTCCACTATCATCAATCTTCTATGTCAAAGTCAAAGTCAAATAATTCTTTATTCAAATTGGAATATTTAGCAACAAACTCTTTTGAATCGTCTAGATATTAAAACTACTTCCGGTTCGAACCCTACACCGCTGACCCAAGAAGAACCGGTAAGAAACATGGCGGAAATTATTTAAAAAAAAAATCATGATACATCTTACAACTAACATGCATTAAAAAAAAACATAAAACTGATTTTAAATAAATTGAAATATAATAATAATAACAAGAGATGTAAAGTCTCTAGAAAGAGAAAGTCTATGAAAGAGAAACCTCCGCCGAGCACTGGTAATGACACTTCAATCCCTTAGTCGACTCTTACGACACCCGCGGGAAGAGTTGGGAAGTTCATTTGAATTACATACATACTTATTGCTACGAAATTACAACTTCAACAGTCCAACAAGTGCTACGCCGGCGTAGCCTCTCTACCGCTCCGCATGTTCCCGCCATAGGCTATAAATCCCATAACACATTCACACCTCATAATTTTTCGCTAACCAATGACAGCTATCGAAAGACCGATAAACGAACTTTGTTATATAAATAGATCCGTTTATTTGTTTTGAATATAGTTTTTAACCGACTTCAAAAAAGGAGGAGGTTCTCAATTCGACAGATTTTTTTTTGTTGTATGTTGTTACCCGATATCTCCGAGAATCGTGAACCAATTTGATTTTTTTTTGGAATCAAACGTGCATAGCCCCGAGATGGTCCCGTTGGCACCAAGTTGGGGTCTCATCTTGGAGAAATCGAGGGATCTCTTCAAATGATTTAGGTACCTACCTACATGTATGGCGCTTTTGGTAATTTTAATTCATTTACAAGCATTTGCATTCAGAAAGTAGGATTTGATATAGGAAACCAATACGAATCGGGGATCTTGGAGAAATCGGTTGAAGTCGGTTTTTAAAATTTTTAATTTGGTGATTATTGAACCTACAAGTTGACAACAAACAACACACAACAGACATAATGAACAGACGGCAAACCAGACGAACACCGAGGAAGAAACATCCAGATGTTGCAAGGCGACCAGCATTTTTGCCTTATGTCAGGGGTGTAACGGACAAAATAGGTACGCTTTTGAATAAGTATTCCATACCAACCGTTTACATGCCGTTATCAAAGGTGGCAGGTCATCTAAGGTCGCCTAAGGATGTTTTACCTTATCACACACCGGGCGTTTATAAGATCGATTGTAGCTGTGGTAGTTCCTATATTGGGGAAACCAAACGCACCATAGCGGAAAGGGTCAAGGAACATATCACGGCTGTTAAAAAGCGTCAAACGTATAAGTCTGCTGTGGCCGAGCATTTGTTGGAGTCCGGACCTAACCACTGGATTGAGCTCCATAACCCGAAAGTCCTCTCAACCGAGCGTATACATCATAGCCGAAAAGTACGTGAAGCTATTGAAATTAAGAAACATCGGAATTTTAATCAAAATGAGGGGCAAGGAATCTCGTCCGCGTGGAATCCCGTGATTTACAAATGTAAGCGTGGTGAAACATCCATTTTTAAGCCATCGGATGTTGTGAGTGTTGTGTGTAGTGACAACCCTAGCCTAGAAGTGAATAATCAAGATCAAGTGCGGGTAGTTCGAAAAACCCGCGCAGCTCCAAGGTGTTGATACATTCTCTCGCCAGTCTGCCTGCGACCACGGGTGTAACGTCATGCCCGAAACGTCAGGATATAATTAAACGTAAGTTTACGCGATTAAGACCCGTTTGTCTGTAAAATATGAGTGATAATCGTGAAAGTTTAAATCAATATATTGACAACAAAGTAATTAAATTAGATTTAATTCATTTAGATGTCATATAACGGTCATTCTCCAGATTTGTGCTAGAATCCTAATTAACACGTCGCTTTTTTTCTACTTACTTTTCAATGAATATCTTTACAAACATAGTAACATATTGATCGTAGAAACTTAAATGTCTATGCGTCACTTTATAATTATGAAAGGATAATTATTTAAAAAACAATCAAAATTTATGTGACGTGTGAATTAGAAAAAGGACATGTTAATTAGAACATTACACTTTTGGAGGGCGCGTGAATTATGAAAACGACGCGTTAATTATAATATTTTAGATTTTGCTTGACGTGTGAATTAGAAAAAAAAAGTTACAAACTAACATTTCATTCCATATTCGAGAAAATATTATTTACGTAGGTATAAGTAGTGAGTTTTTATCGATAGATGTCACTTATTCCATATATTTTATAACCAATTTCTAATTAACGCGGTCATTTTTGACGCGTGAGTGAGACGCGTTATTTAGGTTTTCTTGAAAAATAAAAAATATCTTGTTTTTTGTACATGCAATATACTACAGAATCTAATATGTATTAAATAATGCGATTTTTAATGTATACTGTAATTCTCGGCGCAATAGAGTTACTAGTTGAATTTTAAAATGTGAACGTGTTAATTAGAAATTTTGTGAACCAATCCGCGTGAATTAGAGACAATGGTTCATAGTCTCCTTCCAGAACACAACTGACACGCCCATCCCACACAGGACTCTAGACACGACTGTGGGCTAGACCGAAAGGCGATAGTGAGGTCCGTACCTACATTCAGAGTGCTCGTATGACAATGACTAGATGTGACGCGTCAATTAGGACAGGTTTCGAGACAAAGTGTTGATCGTTGATATCTTAGTCATATAGTACTTTATTCATTTGATATTTTTTGTACCATTAAAAGGTATTTTGTTTTGTTCAAATAACTAGCTTTCGTTGGCGTTTCTTCATGTATATCGTAAGGAGAAATTAATATGTTAGTGAATCGGGCAGTGGGACGCGACGTGTGAATTAGGAGAATGACCCTTAACGTATTTTTTTCTACCCTTTGTGTTTAATATACGTACATGAAAATTCATGTACAGCTGAAAACGAATACAGTCTATGCTCAAAAAATATAATATATGAGAAAACTCATAGTTTAATATTTTTAAAGAGCGAAGACATGTAAAAATGCACGCCTGGAGAATGACCGATAAAACTGTACCTATACAAAATTGAAGACCCTTTTGTCAACAAGTGCAAGGATTGAAATAGCTCATTGATTTGATTTCATTTAATAAAAATATTTTTGAGTTGTATTTTTTAAGTAGGTACCTAGTTAAGGAACCCACCACTCTCATATTATATGATATCTCCCGTCACGACAGCATTTGTACTTAGTAACACTATGTATAATTGGATATAAATAAAAGAAATGTATAAAATAAAAGAAAAAATATCGAAGTTTACCAACGTCGAAGGTGGAATTTGAACCCACGTCTTATCGCGGCTAATGCCTAATTAACCCACTCGGCTACTCTGGGTTAGGTTTAGGCATCCGCCGCGAAAGCTAAGGACGTGGATTCAAATCACACCTCCACGTTTGTAAAACTTCGGTATTTTTTCTTTTATCTAATTTTTATAGTGTTATACATTGTGTTAACTACTATACTACTTACAAAACACAACTCAAAAATATTTTTATTCAAATAAATCAAATCAAATCAATGAGCTATTTTAATCCTTGCACTTGTTGACAAAGGTGAAATACTCGCGTCTTAATGGGTCGAAACATGTCGAGCAATCATCGACTTAAATACGTGTGTAACCCGGTTCGATAATATTTTAATATGTTTGAGTCTCACGTTAGTTATAATTCTGAAGGAATTATCTCTGGAAACGATTGTTAATTAATTTCTATCTTTCTTTATTGATCAGCCATACACGTGGATTCTATTCAAAAGTTCGCTTTAAAGAAGAATGGAATGGAATAGATGATTTGATAAAATTATTGTCACGTCATCATTTTAACGAAACGAAACAGATAACGGGAATATTTTTACAGTTAAATGGAAAATCATACTGATAGGAGACCGGAAGCAGCACCCCGGAAAGGCGAGGACGGTGCCGGAAGTTCCCCCGACTACCCCACTTCCACCCCGTCATATCCGGTCACGGGATATCCGTACTGTGCCCGACTTATGACATTATATTGAAAATAACTTAAATTTAGCGGAACTTCGTGTTAAGGCACTCATATTTCTTCCGTATGTAGGTACAATGATCAAAGGCTCAGTCGCTAAATAGAACTATTTTTATGCGTTTAGTGGTTTTAGAACCTATAGAAATCATAGTATTATCGTGTGTTTATCTATTTCCTTAGTACATACCTACCTATTTCCGTTTAAACTACCTACCTACTTTTATATAGGTAGGTGTACAAAAAAACGCTTTTCCATCTCGAAAAAAGTGAAAAAAAAAACATTAATAAAGTTAATAACGTATTCAAAAAAATCGTTTCTGATTTAACTCTTTGAGCGCTAAGAACGAAAAGTTGTCTTGTGATGTGTAGCTATGCCATACTTACTTACTAAAGCAACACCAAAAGCATTATTGACAGCAATTGTTCTACGGACAAATTATTAAGTTAATATTCGTTAATGTTCATGGCGTAAATACTTATACGCCTATAAGTCGTCGAGTTATAGGCGTGTACACATTTAGATTCGAGAGGAAAATCGTTCAAAAGGTTAATTGACGATTTTATTACCAGCCCGGTGAAAGACGATATACATTTATCTACCTACAGGTGATGACATGCCATCTAAGTTATGAAAAAGAGCATCGGAATCGTTTGCATTATCTCCCAGATTGTCTCGGATTTCTCCATGGCATGCAGGTTGAATAGCTTCTTTGAGGAAGGATGCCACACAAAGCGCAGTGCTTTTATATCTATTATTATACGATCGAGAGCAGATGTGATGGCTAAAATAAACAAACGCACGAAATGATGGTATTGCAATTGATACCTACATGCGATTCGCATCGCGCGCACTTTACAATTGTAGGTGTAATTTTATTGTGATATGCATTCTAGCAGCTGTTGTATCGAGATTTCGTTTATCTAGTAGTTAAAGTAAGATATGTACAAAATATGACCTGGCCGAGACACGTCAATTCATTTGATTCCATTCATTGTTATTTTATACTTACGAATGTGTATTGAACATAGTTTATGGAAAAGGAAATCCAGTCCACAAAAATCTATCAATTCCATTTAAATCTTATGTCAAAAGGAAAAGGATGTTTTGTTTTGATTAAGGCCTTCCATGTTTTTTTGCAGTCGACCCCAATAATTTAATATGATAATTGATAACCTGAAGCAATAAGCATATCGTTCTAAATTCCACGAGCCGATCGAGAGTATCAAAGATCGACGCTCGGAGCATTAAGGTTACTCTCGCTCCATCATTTGAGCTAACCCGCGCCAGATACGCGCCACAAGGGCCCTCTGTCTGAACCCGATTTAGCGTAAAAACATTCTGTCTCCGCTCACATTTCGCACTAAGGCATCTTTATTATCTGTTATCTGGTATTTGATACCCAACCAGCTGCCGGCGCCTACCGCTTCCGTGCGTTTAGCTCATTGCGGATTCTGTTCCAAGCGGAACTCGATCCTTTGTTGATGGAGGCGAGATTTGGGCATTTATCTGTGGAAGACAATCTTCGTTGTCCCGTGCGCATGTCATCTTCGCGTGTAACGTTACACGGACAAGCTTTTGTGGTGCCACCACAATAGGCATGTGCCTGCGAGTCTTAACGTTGAGACTCCTTTATCTGTGATAGATCAGCTTAAGATACGAGTACTTGAGGATTAGAGCAAAACTATTTGTTCGGAATTCAGAATCTTCTTTGAAGTTTTCGTGCGTATGACAGTAGAAAAAATCACTTAAGATATTGAGATAGGGAGGACTATTTTAAGTCATTGAGCACTTTTGCATGAAGTATGTCCATATATTTTTTTATGTCATTTAGCACTTTTGTATTTTTCTGATGATCTTCGAGAATCGCGTAACATTTTTGAAAAAAATCCGTTCAAGTCAGTTTTTTTTTTAATTTGCATTAAGTATAATTTTTACAACAATTTATAACTAACGCAAACAATAGCATAACAGCAGCACAGCCCAGCGGCTCTACCGCGAACGTCGAAAGCCGCAAATTTCGGGGTTTTTTCTCTGTCACTCTAATGAGCTCATGACGTGACTCTAAAGTCACTCTAGAGACAGGGACAATCCCCGAAATTTACGTGTTCGCGGTAGCAGCCCAGAGGATGTATTGCATGCGCATGGCCGCCGGCATGCGCCCCACATGCATAATGCGTTACGGCAAGTTACGTGCGCGCCTTATGCAAGCGCCGGCGTCGTGAGAAGCGGCGCGGGCGCAACACCCGCCATTAGGGTTACCGAGATACTTTTTCAGCACAATTTCGTGATAATGGGCTTTATTATGTCAGTAGATTATTTGCGTGATTGATACTATTGCTGTAATTGTTTGAATTATTAATCCCACGATGTCGTAACAGATGTCCTTACCATAGAAAAATTTAACTGCGAAAGACTCTGGTTGTCACGGGACTCGAACTCGCCTCCTCCGAGTAAGCGGCTCAGCATGCTCCCAATTACACCACGACCTTCCGTCAATCACAGCGAGTTTAGCCAATTGTGAAACTAATCACTAGCGACATCTGTACTTAATGTTTCGAAGGTACTACAACACAACCTTAAGCCACTCCTAAGACGTGTGCGTATCACACAATTAATGAATGATCAATGAATTATTAATGTTTAGAAAAGAAAGAAAGAAATAAAATGTATTATTGACAAGCACAGTAGACAGAGACACAATTAACAAATAAGCACACAACAACAGCTACTTGCCACAAAAGCACAACTCAGCATGTGTAGCTGGCTAAGCCAGCGCTGTTCTTCCGTTGTGACCCAGGTGTGTACACTGGCCGACGAGGCGACCACGCTGGCAAACAAATATACTAGGTTTTAAATTAGCACAATGTCAAAAAACCGGTCAAGAGCATGTCGGGCCATGCTTAGTATAGGGTTCCGTAGTTATTCGAAAACTGCTGGGCCGATTATGTTCGAAATAGTTTTATTTTAAAGTATTCTGTAAGCCCACTTCATCAGCGGCCTTATCGCGAATTCCCAAATCCGCAAATGTGGAGGATTTTCCTCTAGTGACGCCTTCGTCGCCTTAAGACTGGTGACGACAGTAAGAATACATTTGTCACCATCTCAACTCTTTCCGTGGTTGTCGTTAGAGTCGACTAAGCGATTAAAGTGTCATTGACCATTTATTTAATCAAGACTGGTGACGGGCTGGAGTGTCATCATAGTTATTTGGGCACATTATTGCGATCGCTAACCCGCTTGCCCAGCGTGGCGAGTATGGGCACTTTACCACCTAATGCGTCCGTACGCATAGGAGATGCCTTTATCCAGCAGTGGACTAATATAGGCTGGTGGTGGTGGACGCCTTCGGTGGTATGACAAAGACAGATCGTCTGAATTTACGAATTTCGATGTTCTCATCAGTCGCGATTGTGCGTGTCATTCATATAAGTACCCATCGTCGACTATCAGTTTCATTCTTTATGTAGACAAATGTGTATTTATACATACCTATCGCATTATTCATCTGAAGTCATTGTAATAAATCAGTCCAATTTAACGCGTTCTCAAAACATTCAAAGCTTTTGTTTTGTAAAATGATACAAAAATAAACGCATTTTCGAAAGCACTGGTCACTTACGCTGCGTTTCTACCAGAGATGTGAGAGGATGTGTTTCCATAAAAATGACGCGGGTACCACGTAGGGTTACCGAATCAATTACCTCGACACCAAAAATGACGCCTATTAATGACTCGAGCGAGGTGTCATTTATATGGAAACACATCTTCACACATCTCTGGTGGAAACGTAGCCTTAATCCATCCAATTCGTCTACTGCAATAGCTAGGCGAGGCGTACCGATGAAATTTATATTTGGTGTCGAGGTAATTGATTCGGTAACCCTACGAGTATCTGTAATGTACACACCTAGTGCACACCAACCCGTTCTGGAACTCGTCTAACTGGCACAGACAATGCTCTAACCGATCGCCCGCGGACTCACTTCCTATACAAATTACCTAACACTTCAGCGCATACCTGATTAGGTACCGGTAATATTCGATGCACATAATAACCGGTATTAAAATTCATCATTTTATATGCAAAAAAGGTCAGATTATTACCTAATCCTAATGAGTACAATGTAGAATACACATATATATTCTGTCTTGACTTATTGGGTAGGTACAGTCCAGCTCAAAAAAAATTACAATCAAAAATTACAACAAAAAAAAATTATTTTATAAGCATCTTACGACGTTCACACATTAACGTGCACTAAGACATATTTTTCAGAATTTTTATATACGCTAGTGCCTCTGCCTGATGTACAATTGTACACTTATCTTATCAACATACAAAAACTACTTTTAGTTTTTGGCATAGAATTTGATAGGTTAATTAAATGAACGTCGAATACATGGGAAGCTTTAGAGTCCTTGTTGGAAAAACAAGAATCAACGTTCTTGATGGGTACCTATACTGTAAACAAATTCATTTTATAATCAACTAGCTGGTGCATGCGACTTCGACTGCACACACTCAGGCAATAAAAACTGTTATATGTCCTTTTTTGGATGTTAAACTATCTTCATACCAAATTTCAACAAAATCGGTCCAGCGATTGTAACATGAAGAGGTAACAGACAGACAGAGTTACCTTTGCATTTATAATATTAGGTATGGATTTTGGATACAGAATACCTAACAAACATCAGTATCTGTCGCATAAAGCGGACAACGCATGACACGCGGCTCTAATGATGGAATTCACAAGCTGTCAGCTATTTCAAGTTCCATTGCATTTAGGGCAGACGCTAAAAAAAAGGCTACCTACATACACAACGAAAGACGAAGCTATGTTGAACAAACATGTGCGACGCAGTTCCTTTAAGAAACTTGTTGCTCTGAAAAAATGTCGAAAAAACGACACTCGAATACTGAAGCTTGCTTCTCTGACAGGAAATATGATATTTTATTTTGGGCGTGGGATCAAACCGAGTCGATAATTTGTGTCTCGAAAGAAACGACATAAAGAACGGTGAAATTAAATAGTTAAAGACATTTCTATGTCATTAATAAAGACAAGTCCCTTTGAGAGCGGTCATCAAAAAGTTTCGGAATGGACAAAAATACCTGCTGGCCTCTTCATTTCTAAATAAATACGAATACTTACATCTTTTTATTTCCTCTTTTCTATTTTTGTATCAACATTTGAGTTTGTAATTGGTACAAGTCACATCTGAATCCATGCAAAGCTGGGACAAATGGACAGCTTAGAAGTGCAAGTGCCACTCGGCAACTACTAATAATAATGGTACAAAGGCAATCACGGGCAATCTGCCTCGGAAGCCATATGTAGTTATCGACTGATTATGCCAATTGTCAATGGATCCCCCTTTTGCTTCTTAGTTACAAAAACACGTTGTAACTGCTAATAATAATCACAATAGTCACCACTATTTAGATTTGACTCCTACAAGGTACGTAGGTTCGCTCAAATATTATTATTTTTATCTTATTCTAAATGTGACTGATTTTAGATAAAATTATTTATTTATAAGATAAATTGCTGCGCCCTACTCGTAGCAGGGTTCATGTTCTGTATCTATTCCGTTGACTTTAACACCTTATATATGCAACAACATGATTACGCAATAAAGATTTGAATTTGAAATTATTTTGGTCTATCGAGTATTCCTCCTAATTTAACCCTTAATTCGACAACGACCAAAATACTGCGCGTAATGGTCTCTCACCTACTTTTTGTATTTTTTTGCACCGGTATTATTATGACTATTGCTGCCAAGGAGTCTAGAACACACGACTATCCCTTTTTACTGACGAATTAACCTTTGGTATGCGGAAGGAAGCAACAAGTAGAGTAATCAAAACTACACTTTGACAGCTGTTGAATTCAAATTGTGATGGAGGAGATCTGCTCTTAAGAATACGAAAGGTTAAGGGTTATTTTCTCGCTGTACAAAAATACTCATCATGCTTTTCTGACTATCAAAATAATCCCCGCTTCTTAAAACTACCCATGTTTTCTGGACGAGCACTACTTACTAAAGAATTCTTATTACAACTCATTACTAGATCACAAGTATCCGGGTACCAAGAAACCTGAATTGGGTCGAGCCACGAGAGATTCCTTGCACAAGAGGTTGCCGCCAGGAAGTGCGTTTGCGGCAACCAGTTTCGCTCAGTTGCTAACGGAACATTCAGTGCGCGTTAATTGAAAACATTAAGTGACTTGCTGCATTCTTTATTTACCATGCTGCTGTAATTAACGGTTCGCGTCTCTTTGATGAGTACTTATAAAAATATAAGTATTTATAGAAGAGTAGAGTAGGTACTTACTGTACGCTCCTGTATGTCAACAAAAATAAGGAGTTCTAATAAGTGGTTCTAATAAGGTATTTTAACACATAGCTTCACTTGAAATCCACCTCGATAATATGGGTAGGTATCGAATGAAAAGGTTTGCTGTCAGGAAAACGAAAGAGCGTGTTTCTTAGTTTTTTATAACTATTATATTATTTTCTAAATTAGCTACATGGAGTTTGTTGTCTAGATAAGCCAATCCTCCATAGTTATACCTACCTACGTAAAAATATTTCAAAATTAGAACACGTTACAGGATAAGGTAAGCCCTTAAACCGATCACCCCTATTTTGTTACACTCTGTACAGCATTCATCCTTAGTTATCTTTATTTTGTAAACAACTATCTACCTACTCGTACGAGTAACCTCCAAATACACTTTTTGCACTAAAACTACCATTTTGCCTATTTATACCAAGATAGTTCAAAGTTAATTATAAATAATTAAGTAAATAGCAGTTTACGACTAAACAGTTGTTGTTTACTAGATAAGACAACTCAGGATGAACGGGCTGTACTTTATAGAACAAGGTTGTTAATAAGATCAATACATAATCTACTAGCCAGATTACTTACACCCGTAAGTAATCTGGCTAGGATTGGTTGTAATTGGGTGGAGTATAGTGTGGTAGTAGTGATAAGAATGGTAAAAACGAACTACGGTAGCTCAACGACCCAAAAAAGATCCTGGCCGAAAGCAAGAGACACCATCCTGCTCTGTTCTACGACTTCTAAGCCACTTCATGCCAATTGGATATCTCAAACATAGGCCGTGTGGTGACAGCATTAAGTATACATAGAGCAACTCTTCCCGAACTCTTGCTGCGGGCGACGTAAGAGTCGACTAGGGATTAAAGTGTCACTTTTTCATAGAAAATTGAAGGTGGGCAGCAGCGCCATCATAGTGGAACACATTACTGCGATCGCCAATCCGCTTGGCCAGCGTGGCGATTATGGGCATTTACCTCCTAATGTCTATATTACGCATAGTTAATAAGAGAGGCCTACGTCCAAAGTTAACTGCGATAGACTGATGATGTGTGGTGTGGATATCTCAACGGCGGATATATATTTGAGGGCTTCATCATTCCAGCGGCAGAAATTAATGGTAACTACCTATGATCAATTAAATACCTGCATAAACACAATACTGATTTTTATTTTTCATTACCTTTCCGTTCCTGTAAAATTATAATTAGACCACAGTAGCCGTACGCGGGCTAAGTAAGCAGCAAGCTCCTATATTCGTTATGGCGTGGCGATGTCGTTGAGCCTATAAAGTCGTCTCAAGTGTAAACATGCGTAAATATCGCCGCCGGGCCCACGGCACGAACTCGTAAAATCTATTTTTCGCCCCATTGCCACTGCATATTACGATAGGAACCAGGACTTATTTTTGTTAAAAGATCTGCAGTCGTTACGGCAATTGAGTCCCTATTCAGTCATATCGAGGTTTTTCGTCACTATTTTATAAAATAACAATCACTTTTACACAAAACAGGAAAATTTTAACTTATACAATGACAGTAAAATCGCACACATGCTATTTTTTCTTCCGGTTCACAAAACAAGAAAGCTAGATTTTTCAAATTTGTGAAGATATTTCACCTGAATGTCAAATTATTCTAATTTATTGTCAGCCTCTGTAGCCTAGTTGGTAGTGACCCTGCCTACGAAGCTGGAGGTTCCGGGTTCGAATTCCGGCGAGGGCATTCTTTGTGTATTTATTTATCACAAATGTTTGTTCCTTGGTCATGGCTGTCTATGTATCTAAGTATCTATACGTATCTATCTATTATATATATCGTCGCCTGGTACCCACAACACAAGCTTACCGTGGGGCTAGGTTGATTTTTGTAAAGATGTCCCAAGATATTTATTTATTTATTTTGATATCTTCATTTTCCGCGATTTTTACTATTTCAATGAGGCAGAGTGCATGTAAACAACTAATTAAATATTATTTAAAGCTCACAATATCTCCTCAAACGTTTCCTTAGTTTTATATTTAGTTAAATTCTAAAATGTCAAAGTATCATCATTCATTTAGAATGCAAACAAAGGCGTTGTATGCGTCATCGACGGGTTTATTCTCCCTAAGTAATATACTCATTCGCACCACACGAGGAACGATACGAGCGATGACGCTCGATTCATCTTGATCGCTATTTCCGAGCCGCACCTCCTTACTACTACTAAGAACTTAATTTTAATCTTAACCAACAAGCTCAAACAATAACAAACCTTCTTGACAATGCGCTAAAGACTTTAATATCATATCAAAAATGTGATAGAAGATCTAGATATTGAACTCCAGAACTCCTAATGACGCAATTTACGAAGCATCTCGCTACCAGGAAACAAAAGACAATGAGTTTGATAAAGCTGAATAAATATTGTAATCACATCCCGATATGGTTCGGCGAAAAGGGCCATGAAATCTAATATGTTACGGCTCCAGACAGCAATTTACTGGACTAATTTGTTTACTCGATTTCTTGGAGATAACAAGTCTACGTGTCAGTTGTAGTCAACCGACCGATGCTAATTCTTTTTCAATACTTATATATACTTGAAGCTTTCAAAGATTTTGAAAATCATGCTTAAATGCTGCACGAGCAAATATTTCCGATTCCGATAATCGATCTACATTCCAGCTATTCTGCAATTTCAAGTTGCGACACTTAATATCTGCCTCCATTGTCTTTATCCTTAACAGACTTGCTTTTCAGACCTCTCGGACAATTCCAAGGGACACGATAAGATTGTAAAGTTGCAGTCACATTCATATCTAATTTAGATTCATTACTCGTGGTGCAATGTCCCCAAGCAAACAGAACATACTTAAGTAGTATTATTTTATATTCGTCTGAACATCCGCATATTTAAATACAGTCACTAGCAAGATCTTATAAAACGTACGCCGCAATAATATGACACAGAGTGAAGAGTACCTGACATATTTTAGCAGCCTTCATTCAAGTTAAATATTGCCGACATCCACTGCTGGACATAGGCTTCCCCAAAGATTGGGACAATGACCGATCCTGCACCATCCGCATCCAGCGGACTCCTACGACCTTCACTAGGTCATCAGTCCACCTTATGGGAGACGACGCTACGTCCTCCGGTGCCGGTGATTGCTGGTGAATAAACTGAATCATTACGTTACAATAATATTTCTGGGTATTTTTGGTAACAGTTTTTAGAAACTTTATGCATGATGAGGCAGAATTTCATTGAGAAGCTTTATCTTTTAAGGCGGAATATTTGCATAAACTTACCTGATTAAAAGATACCAAACATTTTTACTTGTTTATTATATACCAAGTTTGTTCTATGTCCTTATTCATCACCATGTAGCGAAGGGGATTTATAATTATTAAAATTAACGTGTATCGGTACCACGAAATATCCAGCCACGTTGTCCCTCATATGGGCCGCGACCAGTTGGAGGGCCAGTTGGGCAGACGGCAGTGGTGACGGGTGCCGCCGGGGCGTAGCCTTGACAGCGACTACTGCCACAAGACCTGGAGACAATAGGAACCTCGTGCGTGGATAGGTGGTCCAGCTTGCGCCGAGCTTGGCATTGTTGCCCCAAAGACCGCAGCATTGGACGTAGATCGCATGATTGCTGCTGTTGTGCACCCTTAAACAAAAACAGGGTTCAAGCTTTTTAAGTATTTGTGTTATTTTAAGTAATCACACTACTATATACATAACAATAAATATTACATGTCATATAGTATATATGTCAAATACGTAAGAAAAAAGACCTTGTTCACCAACATCTGACGTGAGATTTGAACCCAGTAAAAGGTTTGAATCCCACTTCAGACATTGGTAGCCTAGATCACTTTTCTTTGGTATATAACATCTATTAAGATTTATAATTAAAGTGTTGTTATTTTGTACGTCCCTGAGTTTGAAGTATAAATTCTCAATTCAATGAGTGTTGTTTCTCAAGATTAGTTTAGACCAAACGCGCATTCGAGCTGATTCTATTCCCCACTCTACGAAATCAACGAATTTCGACGAATTACGTTTTGTGTAACGAACGATTTTCTAGAGTGGGGAATAGAATCAGCGAATGCTCGTCAGGTCTAAATGCACCTTTCGATGACACTCGTGTTTGGAGCGTAAAGCTTATTAAGTTGTTACGTACTTACTTCAATTGGTTAATTACTATATCGTCATCCAGGTTGAAGTATAACATCGATGGTGTCCAGCCGACAGACAACACGTAGCGAGGCTGAGGAGCCTCCAGTTTCGGCATAGGAGGGGTGACGGAAACTTCAGCACGGCCTACCTTTTTTCCGTCTTCAATTAATTCTGTGACTGATATCTGAAAAAAAATAAGTTGATTTGGATACCAGACGTCTTTTTGCGTATTAAAGTCAAGCAACGGGATGCGTGGGCAACAGTGTGTCATCTATTATGACATTGTATACAATACAAGGTGCACGCCACGCAGACGTGCACATATTGTGCACGCATCAGGTATAGCTCGGCCTTTAGGTAACATAGCTCGTGCACTTGGCAGAAGATGTGTTTAAAATAGCTATAAAACAGCTGTACTTGGTTTTGAGCCCTAAATTCTTACACCAGATTTAAATGTTTCGTTCTAAGAGCAAGCAACCATGTACGATAAAACACAGGTAAGCATAACATTACATTTTCGGCCTTTACTTTTTCTCGCGTGTTGTTATTGATCACTAGCGGAAGGCCGGTCTCAACGCCGCCAGAATCTAAGGTAGTTGGCATTTCAACTTTGAAAAACTTATCGAGTTATTGTATAAAATATGTTTCATGACATGATATACTGATCTAAAACAATTTTAGAAAAGATTATAAGTAAACAAATTCTTGTCATTTAAATGTGTCATTGTGGTGTCACTCACGGTTATTCAGAATGTGAATGACATCATGCATGCAGCCCACAGACCGAATAAAAGAAGTTTTCCAACTAAGTACTGAGCTACTGCGGCTAAGCACACTTATTACAATATTCATTCACATAGATCGTAGTTATAAGTACTAGTAAATCAGTCTGACAGTAACTGGAGAAAAGCAGTAGGTTATATTCAAAAGCCTCCTATGGGATTAGAGTAATGCTAATGGTATGATATTGATATTTCGTTCTAAAGTGCCATTGAAAACTTACTTGTAAGCAATGTAAGCGTAGCACAAGAATTAACATTGATAAGAAGGTATTTTACTTTTGTCTATGACGGGTATTTTCAATGACGGACGATGGTGTGACAGCTCTGACAATAAAAGAGATGTTTAGTTCAGCGTTTTTGAGAAAACCACAGTGTCTTCAGGATTTAAGAACAAAATTGGTAGACCTCTCGGCCGTGACAAAAAGCACCTAACTAGAAAATTGGATAACCAGACTGGAATCCGAATAACGAAGAACATTATACATGGTTTCGTCAGTCACGTCACAGTGGCTAGGCAGTTCGGCAAGTCGGCCGGATCTCCGGAGCGATGCGCCGGCGACGCGGCGGAACCGCGCAAGACTTCCGCTCCAGCGATGTCACGGTGCGCGCGCAGTGCCGTACTGGACTTTCTCGGAACCCTTCACAGGTCAGTTTTCTGTATAAAATGAGCAATAGTGAATGCGCGTGAATAACGTTGCGGCAGCTCATATAGATAGTAGGGCTAGGGCCATAAGCTGCCGCAACGTTGTTCACGCGCGTTTACTTTCTATTCATACCGCTCATACTCGCACGGCGTCTACTCATGGTACGGTTACAGGAGGCCTAGCCAAGATGCCATTCTGCAATCATATACGATAAACGATGAGTAATAAATGTATGAGATTGTCAGATTCGAACGAAGAGTCACGTGACCATTTCCATACATTATTATGGTCATGACTTATCGCTTCATCGTCATCATCAGCCTATGTTAGTCCACTGCTGGACGTAGGCCTCTCCTATTAACTATGCGTATAGACGTATTAGGAGGTAAATGCCCATAATCGCCACGCTGGGCATGCGGATTGACGATCGCAGTAATGTGTCCACTATGATGACGCTGCTGCCCATCATCAAACTTGTAGAATGGTCAGTGATACTTTCCCTTAGTCGACTCTTACGACATCCGCAGGAGGAGTTGGGGTGGTGACAAATGTATTCTTACTGCCGTCACCACACGGCTTATCGCTTATCGTATACGATTGCAGAATAGTATTGCATCTTGGATCCTGCAGGAGGGGCTACCATACTATGACCTCTTAAATGCGATTCAGTTTAGGTCCCGCTTGTCAGATTTTGATAGTTATTCTATGGAAGTGACACATCGCGATTTAGAGTAGATCCTAAACGGAATCGCATTTGTAGATCGTATCGCGGTAGCCCCCCAGGGTGCGTAGCCAAGTTGTCAATCGCTAACGCTCATTCGTGATCCGTGGACGAAAGGCAACAGATTGTCTTTGTCGCACTAATAAAAAAGAGTAACAACTTGGTTAGGACCAGTTGCTACAATAAACTGTGACCACGTACTTTTGTGGTGCGTATGAAGGTAAAACTAAAACTTTCTATCGGCTAAGTCCACGGGTCCTTGTCTTATGTTATGGCTTATGGCACTCGTAGATTTATACATGATATAATTATGTTAGCGGCTTAGTAAAAACGTCCCACTTTGTCTCCTACTACCATTAAGACCGATGTCGTGGCCAGGGCATTAGGACGGAACGGAATTGGCTTCCTTGATACAAATTATAATGGCAAGCGATGAAGAGGGATGTTTTTACTAAACAGCTCACAAATATAGACCGTTTATAAGACAGTGAGCAAGACAAAAATGCCAAAGCACTGCCCTAACCACCCATGTGTTCGTAAATAGGTATATAATATATATACCTTGGTGGCGCGAATTGGGGAAGGCCTATGTCCAGCAGTGGACGACTATTGGCTGATGATGATGATGATGATGATATATGCCTGAGTTACCATCATATATGGCGGTCTTCTAGCTGTAATTTTATATGCCGGACTTCCCAACATTGACCTTAAGCTCTATTAGTGGGAGTGGCGACAAACGTACGCTGATTGGCACATACTAAATCATGACATAGCAACCGTCTATATTCCATTCCAGAAAGTGTACCTACATAGTACTTATAATATATTGTAATAGTGCCTCGTAACTGGCGAATCAAGTCTGTCTGGGCTCAAATTACGCGTTGTG
>JALPQI010009009.1:0-55448 GCA_025490895.1 Thaumatotibia leucotreta
ACTTCAATATTCAATGCACTGAAGGTAATGGAGACAGACAGGTTAATTTGGACGTTTCCGTGAAAACATGAAGGAAAATGATTTTGCACTACATCAGTCAGCCTCCGTAGCCTAGTCGGTAGTGATCCTGCCTATGAAGCTGGAGGTTCCGGGTTCGAATCCCGGCGAGGGCATTATTTGTATATTTATTTATCACAAATATTTGTTTCTTGGTCATGGCTGTCTACGTATTTAAGTATCTTGTATGTATCTATCTATTTTATATATCGTCGCCTGGTACATCACAAGCCTTAATCGAGCTTACCATGGAACTAGGTCGATTTGTGTAAGATGTCCCAAATATTTATTATTTATCTGTAGTTGATCTAGATAAGTTTTTGATATACACGAATTCCTAAAAACGTCAATTACTAACATTCTGTCTTTATCACCTCAACGAAGACATGATTGTACTGACAGAGAAAGATGATCGCAAATAACAATTTTTTGGTGGTAGGACCTCGCGCAGGGTCCGCCCGGATAGCTACCACCGTCTTACCCGTTAACCTGCCGCTAAATAGTAATGTTTGCACTGCTGTTTCGGTTTGGGGGTAAGATAGCCGGTGTAATTACTGGCATAGACAGAGGCAACCCATCTAAGTCCTCAGGGTAGGCAGCGCATAGGCGATTTTTTGGTCACTATGTCTATGGGCTTCAGTTCCTGCTTTTCATCAGGTGGGCTGAGACCTCAGTTAGACAACTTAAAAAAAAAACCGACCAAGTGCGAGTCGGACTCGTGCGCGAAGGGTTCCGTACCATTATCAATTTATTATTAAAGAAATACAGTTAAATCAACCTACCTCAAAAACTAGAAGAGATAATTTAATGAAACCAAAAATCGTTGATAGAGTTTATTAATGTGCATAACATATATATTTTTTAGAATTTTGTATCGCGTAGTTTAAAAAATAGAGGGGGGGGGACACATTTTTCAGACTGAGAGCTGATAATGATCTCGAAAACGATTTGCTTCATATCATTTTCAAAGTTCTTTCTATTAATACCCCACACGCTTATATACAACTAAAAAAAACTTTCTATCCCTCAGTTACATGTATGGAGGGCCCCCACCCCACATCACATCATGTAGCGGTTCATACAACACATATCCTTACTAAATTTCGTTACTGTAGCATTTATAGTTTCCCAGTAAATCGGCTGTGACAGACGGACAGACGGACATGACGAATCTATAAGGGTTCCGTTTTTGCCATTTTGGCTACGGAACCCTAATAAAACCGATAGTTGCAATAGATAATGGCTGTTCAAATAAATTATTTCACATTAATCACGAGATAATACACGAAGAAACTATTACTGATTAAAATTAAGGATTTCAGCAATTTTACAGAACTTCTATTTAATAAATTGAAAAGAAGTTCTGTAGTCTTTATCGCGTAAACCAACGTTTAATTATATCCTAACGCTTCGGGCATGACTTTACACCCGTGGTCGCAGGCAGACTGGCAAGAAAATGTATCAACACCTTCGAGCTGCGTGGGTTTTTCGAACTTCCCGCACTTACCTTACAATTGAACACTTGCATTACATAATATCTTAAACAATATTTTTGCCAAACTGCGAAACAGTTTGTTGGAGATTCTTGGTCTTGATTATTCACTTCTAGGCTATAGTTGTTACTAGGCCTACACACAACACTCACAACGTCCAATGGCTTTAAAAAAAGATGTTGATTTGACTGGCCATTCATCATACCTATTGGACCACAGCTCCAGTTTGCTTTTATGGCTTTCCGCCAGTGGATTGGTAGTCGGGTGATAAACGTCTGCCTCATTATTTACTCAGTATCCCGTGAACAGAACTCCAATTATGCCGGAATCGAGATATTATTTACCCCGGAAAGCCGTGAATAGGGTCCCATTTAAAACAATGTTCAAACTCAGGTGTTGGTGAGTAAGGTCTATCAATGCCAATATACCCAACCCTTTCCCTGACGGCTACGGATATAATACAGTAAGTACCTATATGTACAAGGTAGTCATGAGTTTCAAAGATTGACTGGTAGAGATTGCATTATGGCATTAAGTCCGCCTTTTGTACATCGATTTTCTTTTGTGCAATAAACTTTAAGTAAATAAATAAATTATTATACCGACAAACTTAACCCATGCATTCTGGATGTCAAAAGAAGTAGGTAAAAAATATTATGTGACAAATGTTATTTTCGATATTTTATATTTGTTTAAACATAACCAGTAAAAAATGGAGGGTTGATTTTATTTAGTATTTTGATTTTTTTTGTAATTCAAATTTTCTTGCTAGGTTTTTTTCTCATTTTCTCTAACGCTAATAAATAGGGACGTCAAGATAAAAAATATACCTAGTGTACTAGTAAAAAACTAATAATACTGCATGCATTTTTCAGTGAGTTTTAATGGAAATTGTTTTCGACAAACGTCATTATTTCTGAAACTAAGTCGAATCCAGTAGGCTTAGCACAGGATTAGAGCGCCGAATATGTCGCCGCGCGATAGACTATACATCCTTTTATTCATATAATTAGTAAAAGATGGAAAATCTATCTCGCGGCGACATACTGACATACCAATCATGTGCTAAGCATAGCATCAATTGACATAGGTAATCTTAGATGCCTTTATCGATCATTTGACAGAAATAGGCTGATGACGCCTTATTTTGTACACTAATTCTGAATATTGACATCCGGTACCAGGAATATGATAGCAAATCCAAAAAATTGAGATAAACGACTGACTGAGTCTATTTACATTCGATCCTTTCAACGTGTATGAAGATATATTGCCGATTTATTCAAACGAATCCAGGAATATTTCTATGAATAAATTCTCCGTTGCGTTGCTTTCCTTAGGTACAAAGAAAGTTGCTTAGGAATGAAAATTATGTGCGTTATAAAGAAAAATATTTTACTGGTTATTAATAGTTTTGAATTTTCTTCTTGCCATTCGTTAACCACTCACTTGCTTTCCATGACAATGGCTACCATTGTTACTGAAAGCAACGTTCTGTTTTTTTTTCAATTGCTATTGTGTAAGAGAACCGCGTTAAACCGATGGCCGTTGGGGCGGGAAGGTTCTCTAATGGCGGCCACGTACCGGAAGGCGCAACGTGGATAGGCCCTCACAAGATGGACTGATGACCTGGTGAAGGTCGCAGGAATCCGCTGGATGCGGGTGGCACAGGACCGGTCATTGTGGCAATCTTTGGGGGAGGGCTATGTTCAGCAGTGGACGTCTTTTGGTTGATATGATGATGATGAAGAGAACCACAAACTAGAGACATCAAAAAATGCTAACGGACTCTTGTTAGTAATCCCGTACTTATGTACCTTCCTAGATGCACAATTTACTATTTTATTTATTTTCTTTATTGGGGAAAAAAGCAGATACAGGCCAACAGTATTTACAGGCAGGCTGAAAATGTTACGCATAGCCTACATCCTAAGAGAATTCCCACTAGGAAGTCTGCTAGTAGTTTTGGGATGGCATTGTTTTCAGGCTGTACTGTACGAAAGAATATAGTCTCCCTACTAAGCCGCGTAAGACATAGTCCCAACAGCATTTTAAAAAACATTGCAGGATGGTATGCTTGTCCGATTCTCAAACACTGGACTGAGCAAAATAAAAGTGTAGCCCAGATCGTAATTTAAATGAGATACTTAGCTGGTGGCTCTTTTTGTTTTTTGTTTAAATTCAATGTAATTCTATTTTAATCATGTTTTATCTTATTGTTTTATTTTAGTTATCATTTAAATAAATATGAATATCACTAACACTAGGTTAAGACTGTCCTTTGTTCTGTGTACTTCTAACACCTATGGATGTATGCTTGTCCGAAATAAAGAGATTTATTATTAATATTGCGATCGGAACTAAAAATACAGAATTATTCTATTCTTATTCTAAAACTTAATACACATGCATATACTTATTTAAAATATTTTAAGCTAAACAGTATAAATTATAAAAGTACACTATACATAATTATGGCCAAATTCAGTCATTCTATTTTATGACATAATTCAACCTTTGAGTTTTGTAACTAGTACAGTCAAATTTTGCACTCTACTCTGGATTAAGGTATATCAATGAACAATTGAACATGTCTGTACGTAACTATCCTATAATAGTCCAGCATTATAAATTCAAAGGCTAAGCATAAGCCTCCATTATTATGCTAATCTAAACCACTTTAGAATAAAATTACGCTATTAAGCGATACGACGAAACATGTCCTAAAAGAGCATTGTTGAAGCTAAAATGTTATTTAAATGAAGGCTTAATAACACGTCTCTTGTCATGGGTGACACAATTGTAATCATAATAGGTACATGCATTCATATAGGTATACCATTTCAGTAACCAAATTCAACAGTAGACTCGAAAAAAAATGTAAACGAACCTATAAACTTGCATAAACGCACTTCGAAAACACAATCTTGGTTTTATTGCGAACTTAAAATCTTAAACCTTGAGGTCATATACTTTTTAGTCAAAATTATTGATATTGTATTAACGCAAAAATAAATACGGAATGAAGGATTGTAGTTTTTCTGTTTTAGTTTATTTCATTGGTTATAATATTAATATGTATTTTAATGTATGTTTGTAGTTAGTTCGTGTTTATATTTGTGTAGGTATACTCGTAGATATTATGATATATATGTTTTATTCATATTATTTAACTAGATAGATGTAGCACCGGCTACAATCTCTCTGCTTTGCCTTAAGGTTGACTGGTAGAGAATGCCTCATGGCATTAAGTTCGCCTTTTGTACGTTAAGTTTTACTTTTGTGTAATAAAGCTTCAATAAATAAACAAATAAAATATTTCTGCAAACATGTTTCACGATGTGTCAAAGACGTCAATTGCTTTGGAAAGTTTGCCACAGTTGTTTACATTTTTTTTGCCGTTTCACCATAAATATAACACACCAATTATCACACGCCATACAAGACTGCCTTTCAAAAACGATCCTGAAATTTCACTCGACGCTCGTCACACTTGTACTTACACTGAGGCTCAAAGGGTGAATCAACTTTTTTCGTGCAGTTTAGTTGTTTCGTGCAAAATTAATGAATAGGTATGCAATTTGCGGCCTATGGGAACTTGATGATGTATGCATTATTTATTCTTTACGCGACTATATTATAAGCGAAAATCTCAAAAAGTGGCGTTTTTCTATAAATATTACTGTGGCTCAATTGACAAACTCTTACTTTCATACTTTAGGAACAACTATAACTTCTGAGTCTCAATTAAAATTTAAAGAAAATTAAGTTAATATAGTTTTAAAATCTACGGCAACAGTTATTTTATTTATCTGTCATAAATGTATTATTTTTCAGACAGAAAATACGTTTTCTTTACATATTATTGAAGTTTTACGTTAAACTGAAATTTACAAACCGCAGGAAAAAAATGATTCACCCAGAAATATAGCAGTCGGATCTATCACGTAATATATCCAATCCATCCATCAATGTATTACGGGGATTAAGGAATACACATATCTGCCAAAGACCTCTCTTTATTTGTCCATATAGTACAGGCGATAGAATTTCTAGTCTCCATTCGCACGCTTAATTGATCAAACGAGCGAAGCGATGCAGGCGTCTTCGGTTCAGCTAGGCCGTCATCCCTTTGTATTGCCGGATATCCGTTTATGTCTAAATGCCAATTGTGAGAGATCGTGTGACAGTTTCGTTCATTTAATCATCGATTCAGTTTTTCGCAATGTTAAAACATGACGGAGACATGGGAGAAAAACTTTTCAAAACTTGAGTAAAGAATCGTTTCTATGAGATTTTTTTACAGATTTTTTGTTCATTACCATCACCACTTTTTTACCGTTTTATAAAAGCAAACGAGACTACTATGCTAGAAGATAATCGAAAATGACTCCACTATTTATACGCAGTTCGTCAATAATTTGGGAATGGTAATGACTTGATTGGTGCGACAGAATAATCGCATAAAACTACCCAATCCAGGACTTTGAACATCAATTGGAATAGTACATTACGATACAAGTGCGTAAAAAATGAAGTCCGAAACAAAAGGAGATAAATGGTTTATTTTACTTCAGGTCGATATCTTCGGAAGGCCATATATATATTGAAAAACCTCATACGATACACGTGCGAAAACGGAATTCGTAACTCGTGTCGATTAAAGCACTCCCTTTGATCGTGCTTTAATTTATCTCCACTCGTTTCGAACTTGTATCGTAACGTACTATTTGTAGGTTGAACAATTTGGGGTACCTAGTACCTACACGGTGATTTAAGTGTGTGAGTATATCACAAAGTTTACACCTCAATAAATAGATTTTCCTTAAGTTATGTAGCCATTGATTTCGTCTATTCTGAACCAAACGCATTCTATTTACATTGTCTAATTAAATGCGATTCGTGCCACAGATCGTAAATTAATTACTTGGTTTATTATCAAACAACATAATTAGAGAAACAAACATTGGAGGCGAAGAAGAGATTCGTTTACAAGACGCTCCCATAAGCACTTAGGGGAGATTTAGGTATTCGTACTGCAGTTTAAATTGTAGCGCCTCTAGATCTCCTATTAAACAAGAATATATTACTTGTCAGCCTCTGTAGCCTGGTTGGTAGTGACTCTGCCTTCGAAGCTAGAGTTTCCCGGTTCGAATCCCGGCGAGGGCATTATTTCTGTATTTATTTATCACAAACATTTGTTCCTTGGTCAGGGCTGCCTTTGTGTTTAAGTATCTACTTACCTATATCATATGTATGTATATATATCTATTACATTTATATCGTCGCCTGGTATCCAACTCATAAGCCTTAATGGAGCTTACCGTCGATTTTACCGCTTACCGACTAGGTCGATTCGTGTAAGATGTCCCAAGACATTTATTTATTTACTATTGTTATTTATTTACATCAAAATGTCCGCACTTAACACATTAGTTTGTATTTATTAAAAAAATCTTATTGTTAGAAAACATGGACTTGAAACTGATTAAAATTAAATAATATAATTGTGAAGTAAAAAAATAAGAACAATATTTTTCATGCGCTTTACGAAAGCAAAACGAAAACAAGTAAACTCCTTTGCCTCATTTTACCTGTTTGCAAAGCTACGCAGAAGTTATGTCGCCTAAGTGTGATTTCTTGTAAGTTTCCCATTAAAACTTACCCGAAGTGAAATAGGAAAGTACAGTCTGTAAGCACAGCATTTGGATTTTACTGTTGTTCTCTTCGCTCTTATGTGTCGCGAGCAAGAATGAACGGAACAGCCTTAAAATCCTAAATATCCTAATCTTATACCCAATTCTCATTCTGTACTGA
The DNA here is from genome assembly GCA_025490895.1 of Thaumatotibia leucotreta. Taxonomy (NCBI): domain Eukaryota; kingdom Metazoa; phylum Arthropoda; class Insecta; order Lepidoptera; family Tortricidae; genus Thaumatotibia; species Thaumatotibia leucotreta. The sequence continues at coordinate 7,368 of JALPQI010009009.1, forward strand.
ATTGACAATTTTTTTTTTACTTTGTTCACCGTTCGTTTTCATATTTAATTGTTATAACCTTAAAAGTTTTCACGTTTTTACACTTGCGTCTATTTTATTTATTTACTTCTTTGATCTTTATTGCACAAAAGAAAAAAAACTTATAGTACAATCGACAACACAGCTGTGGATACAGACAAAGTGCCAGAAGAGTGTATACACACCTTTATGTCCAGGCAATAAAGTTCTGTTTACATATTTTTGGCACTTTGCCTGTGTTCACAGGTGTGTTGTCGATTGTACAAAAGGCGAACTTAATGGCATATGGCATTCTCTACCAGCCAACCTTTAATATCTTCGCTGTTGTAGTTTACTATATATATCGCTTAAGATTCTCGTCCTTATTGTTTAATTAAGATACTAGTTATTAATGCCGTGATAATGTTATTGGTAATGAGTGTAATGACACCAGATTAACAGAGAAAAAACATGCATACTTACTAATCGCACAATACCCTAAGATGCATAGAATTATAACTAACGTGAGACTCAACCATATTTAAATATAGATCAAACGGGTTACTTACGTAATTTTAGTCGATAATTGCTCGACATGTTCATGATGAGGATCCTCTAAATGGATCGAAACATGTCGAGCAATTATCAACTAAAATTAGGTGAATAACCCGTTTGATCAATATTTAAATACCCCAACATTCCATAATTAAACCTGAAACTCACTTTTTAGGATCCTTATTTCACATATCTATACTCGTGTTACCGTCGAAAATAATCTCTTTTATCCCAATATCACCCGCAAAATGAAATTTTCAGTTATTGGAAATCCAAACCGGTAAAGTGTTAAATAAATTGCACATTTTCTCACTTTATAACCTTTATAGAACTTCTCGAAGCCAACTGCGAAACTAATGTTCGCAAAATGCAAATATATTGGCGGCAGCTGCACTAGACATTAAATGTCGATGTAGAAAAAATTGTACCCAAACGTTAGGGTGACCCTTATTTTACGATTTTCAGAAATTAGTAACACATACCAAATAAATCGGCTTCTTTTACCTCAAAATACTATGAAAATCAATTATCTGATCATTGTTTTGTTCTGTAACTGCAACCCGTGCTGACTTTAATCCGATTTTGCTTATACTGCGTTAGAACCGTTATTTTATAAGGACTTTTCATTTTACTAAGAGGACACACTTAAACGTCTATTATACATCGGTTTTAAAATCGATCGATGAACAGTTTACAGCCATGAAATTAGCAAAGCCATCTTTTTCAATTGATATACGTTTGCTTTTCAAGTATCCATTACTATATCTGATAAGACATATTCAATTTGATAATCGTTAATTGATTCTGCACAATGGTGTACAGAAAAATATTCACTGTGAAAGATTGCAAATATCTAGGACATTTTAAGTCGACGTTATAGGGTGGTTCTATGCGATTATTCTGTCGCACCAATCAAGTCATTACCATTCCCAAATTATTGACGAACTGCGTAAAAATAGTGCAATCATTTTCGGTTATCTTGTAGCAGACGCATGTTTGTCTGCTATTCTGGCATAATATTCTCGTTGGCTTTTATAAAACGGAAAATAAACTGGTGATGGTAATGAACAATAAAAACGCGTAAATAAATCGCATAGAAACACCCTATACTAAATCATTAAACAATTTAGAGAGTGTCATATGCTTGAAGATTCACCGAAGTCTAAACACAGAAATCTTAGTTGCATACCTTAAATTGGCTATTGAACTTTACGTCGTTTCACTAAAAAAGTATGGAATTTTTGCATTTTGGTGGCCCACAAAAGGTACCTAAAATATGATAGTAATGACATTACCACAGTCCTAATACTGTCATCCTGTCGTAGAAGAGTATGTGTCTGAGTAGAAAATCATACAAAAAAATCAATTTCGGGAAGAACGCCCTTGCTTGGCAGGCAATTTGATTATATGGTATTTTAACTGCTTCCTATTTAGCAACAGGGCCAAGTTAGCTGGGATATTTATAGAAAATATTGCATCCAAAATCGGTTGTTTTATGTCTATCGAAGACATAGTATCTCTCACCGGTTATTTTGGTCTAATTTGGCAAGGGCACATCATAAGGGTTAGACATTAGAGCTATTTAATTGAATAATCATAGAATTTGTTTAAAAAGACGACATCCATAAAATTGTGTTCATCTTCATCCTATATAGCGGTAATGGCCTATTGTGAAGGTACACTTAAGAAACGATAGACGAAAAACTAAATCATTGAAAAAATTCAAACGTGTACAGTTCGTAACTAGTCGTAAAATGTCAAAAAGTAGTTTGCAGAACATAAGTTTCGTGGCCAAACAGTAGTCTAAAAATATAGTTGCCGATAATTAATATATTAATTGAGACATTACTTATTATTTGTCTATTTTTAGTTAAATAATATTTCACAAATAAAAATAAAATATATTATGATAAAAGAAAAAAATATTTACGTGAGGTTTTTCATGTCCACTTAGTAAAATGAACAGTCCTTAGAAAAAACTTGAGGAGAACAGAAAAACAATATATTATGGTCAACTGTTGTCTTTCCAAATTTTTTCATAGTAATTTGTACGGGAATTTCAGATGCTGGCGTCCTGGATACCATGCCGCAGATGCCTGTATTAGAATTATTTTAGATTTTATTTTGTTTTATTTTAGATTTTATCTAGTTTTACTTTAGTTACACTTTTTCAATTTAATTTTGTATGCAGCTAATTGTAGTTTGTTTATTTTATAATAAACAGTTATATTTATTGATGAAAGTCAGGTTTCTGTTACGAGAATGAACTGATTTTTTTTTCAGGGTTGTTTGTACTAAAAGTAGCCGATTTAGGGGGTATGAGTTATATCTCTAAAATTGGTAAAATAATGGACACCCTACCAAACGTGACTTGTAAAATAGTCTAGAAGTTAAAACCAATTGGTGTAGAAAATTTAATAAGCCCGACTTGAATGAGCTCACGTCGTATTTAGTCTTGTTTTTATCTCATTGGTATTCTTTGTTCATCGGTGGGTGCTGAAGGCTTTATAAAATGTAAAACTAGTGAATGTGACAGCCAAGCTTGAGACGATTTCGAACGAAATACTCTAGGTGAAACATGAGTCATGGTCAGTACTTATGTATATTATTTATGTTACTTTATAAATGATTAACTATTCAATGATTGAATTTAAACTTGTCTTACGAAAGTTTACTTATACTTAATAACTACAAATTAGTACATTACGACACAAGTGCAAAAAATATGAAATTCGATACCAGTGGTGATGTTTTAAAACACGACCGACAGGGAGTATTTTAAATCGACACGAATTACGAATTTCGTTTTTGCACGTGTATCGTACGACGTTTTATAGCGCAGATGGCCCTCCGAAGTTTTAGACCTGACGTAAAATGACACACTTCTCGCATTAGAGCCTAAAAAGGGCACCATCTATACTAAAAATAATTAATGTCAGCGGGCTCAGTGCTTGATAGATAGATAGAATACTTTTTATTGCACACCTTAACAAAAAAAAACATGGGTAAAACAAACGATTACACATAGAGGTACACAACAGCGGTCTTATCGCTATTAAGCAATCTTCTAGACAACCTTTGGGAAGCAGAAACAAATTTAAAAAGTGAAACAGTAGGTGATTGCTGATTGCAACATTTTTAAGAAGCTCATTTATCTTATCACACACATTGATAATTTAAACTCCCCGAAAAATATCGCGTAGTGACTAAATACACATGTGTTTAAATTTAACTATAAAGAATTTTTTGTTCATCTAATTCTCTTACAAAATCCAGGTGTGAACTTTAAACTAACTTCATTCACTTACCCAGCACGTGAGAATATGTCGATTCTATTAGATTGTCGCCGACAATAGACGATTCCAGAGTCTGATAACGCTCTGGGGTCCTGGTGTCTAGTCTGTATGAAATGTAATGCTTCTTTGAGATTTTCAGCACATTTTCATTTTTATAAAAAATGTTGCATGAATAAAAAACAAGTTTTGTAAAATAAAACTTGCATCTTTTTCATCGGTTTTTATTTTCAAATCTGTACAATTTAATATACTTACATAAAGTAAATCCAACTAACCCAACCCATATACCCTTACCCATATCTAAAATTGGCCCTTGTGTCATTGTACCGAGGATGCTGGCTGCATTTCCTCGCTGTATCGCAATACTGATGCGTTGTACTTGTACGAGGAAGTCACCAGCTCTTTGGTCTTTAGTTAGGTCAGCCAGACGTTTCGCGATTTCAGAAAACAATTTGCGTGCGTTGGGGGCCACTTTAATATGCATATGCATGCCTGCATGTATTTCATTTTAAAGCTTAAAAAGTAATAGTCACAAGAACAATAAATCATAAAGCTAAGTAAGCAAAAGCGTTGAATGAACATGCAGCAATTATTAGGAGCTTTTATAAAACTTAAATACTTAAAAAACCCTAATAAAAGCTGTTTGCATTTCATTAGGCTCATATTCTTCGTCAACAAAAAAAACTGTAATTTATCACAAGGAGCTTAATTTGTTCATTAATAACTATCATTTTAACGTCAGAAAGAGCTCTTGAGTTAGCTTAGTGCCTAATCTCGGCTTTGATGTGTCTTTGTAAGATGGAATCAGCTTGAAATAACGTCTTATCATTTGGCTTAGACTGCCGTTTCATTATAACATCAATTTACTGTTATTGCCAGAGAGATTCTCTTTAGGAATTCAGATTAGTAGTTGGAGATAATTTTGTTTCACTTGGAAATCATCATCATTTCAGCCATTAGACGTAGTGAACATAGGCCTCCCCTTTGAACATCCAAATACACTGGTTCGAGCTACCTCCATCCAGCGTCTCCCGGCGATCTTCATAAGGTCGTCAGTCTATGGGCGTTTGTGCACTACACTGACTTTTACCGTCCGGTAGTCCGGTTTTTTACGGTTCGATATGTCACGTCATTAAATGTAGCTTGTGCACTATACGTAATTTTACCGTCCGACATTTTACTTTTCCCCATTCCGGACAGTATTTTTCCGATCCGAGATGACAGCTATGAAAAACGTGTTAATGCTTGTGCACTGCGTCCGGTATTGCACTGACTTTTACCGTCCCCGATGGTCCGATTTTACAAGCCAATCATCCGTTTTTTTCATGCTACTATGCCGCACCTCCGAGTAAAAAGACGGACAAGTGCACAAGCCAATCATGCGTTTTTTAACCGACTTCAAAAAAAGGAGGAGGTTCTCAATTCGACTGAATTTTTTTTTTTTTGTATGTATGTTACCTGATATCTCCGAGAGTAGTGAACCGATTTTAAAATTTATTTTTGTGATCGAACGTGTATTACCCCGAGATGGTCCCATTGGCACCAAGTTGGGGTCTGATGATGGGATCCTGGAGAAATCGAGGGATTTCTTCAAATGTTATAGGGACATGTATGGCGCTTTTGGTAATTTTGGCGCATTTACAACAATTTGCATTCAGAAAGTAGGATTTGAAGAAACCAATGATGGAAAGAAATCGGGGATCTTTGAGAAATCGGTTGAAGTCGGTTATAACAATTTTTAATTTGGTGATTATTTCATGCCATATCGGACCATGAAAACTCGGTCTGCCGGACAGTAAAATTCATTGTGGTGCACAATCGCCCTATCTTGTGGGTGGACGTCCTCCACCTGGAAATATATTATAATCAAAATGTTACGACTTTTGCCTGTTTTCGATGCCACATTTGGAAGCTTACAATTACATTCTTAACCCCTCGTATGCGGCCTGTCAAGTTAGGTTACTGAAAAAGTGACCTTGACACTTAAAACAATAAATTGAAATTCCCACGCACGGATCCGTGTCTAATAGTACACCAAACGAAGGAATCTCAAAGGAAAAAACTCGTGTGTAAGCGAATTTTGGCATAGTTGTAGGGAATGGTGTTTTAAACCACATACTAAAAGTACTGGTGGTTAGGGGTGGAGCTAAGGGGGGGAGGGGGGTGTAAAGGTCCTTATTTTTAATTTTTCGTAAATAACTCGTAAACCGTGGCTTATAGCAAAAAATGTTCTAATACATAAGTAATCTACATAAAATTCTCTACAAAAAAGATGGATGCATGTTTCCTCTGGGATCACTGTGTCATGAGATAAGAAAGCAAGAAGATGGACAATAAAGAAATAAACACTTTTGTTTAAGTAGGTATAGCACATACAGAATGCTCGCGAGCATTCCAAAAGATTTTAATGTTCAATTCCTGACCATATTTAGAGTCTTTAATGTATATAAAATTTCCTGGATTCGGCTTGGTTTCAGAGATAATCAACCTTTTTTCGAAATAAGTTTTTCGACGTAACTCGTCATAAAACTTCTTTTTGATTGCAATGCTACCACAATGTGTTTTAATATTACCACACCTTTTGCCTGGCAATCAAAAAATGGGAATAGACTTGACGAAATAACCTGTCCCAATAAAAATATTCAAATAAATCATTATAACAGATTGTTGTTACGATAAAAAGTACTGGAAATGTTAAAAAGTATTCAAAAAGTGTAAAAAAAAGAGAAAAAAAAAATTTTTTTTTGGTGGTATTTGACATTAGGTGTCATAATCATTTTTGTTTATTTTGATATCTAGAATGCATACTTAAAATCTTTTGGAATGCTCGCGCCCGGGCGCGCCCTGTATACTTATTTGTAAAAATAAAATTCCTAATTATCTTCTACATCTAAAATATTCTTATAATCATCGTCAAAAGATTTTAACTATGCATTCTAGACATCAAAACAAACAAAAAATATTATGAGACCTAATGTGAAATACCACCAAAAAAAAAAATTTTTTTTTTCTCTCTTTTTTACACTTTTTGAATACTTTTTTACATTTGCAGTACTTTTTATCATAACAACAATGTGTTAAAATTATTTATTTAATTTTTTTTTTTGGGACAGGTTATTTCGTCAAGTCTATTCCCATTTTTTGATCGCCAGGCAAAAGGTGTGGTAATATTAAAACACATTGTGGTAGCATTGCCATCAAAAAGAAGTTGTATGACGAGTTACGTCGAAAAACTTATTTCGAAAAAAGGTTGATTATCTCTGAAACCAAGCCGAATCCAGGAAATTTTACATAACATTAAAGACTCTAAATATGGTCAGGAATTGAACATTAAAATCTTTTGGAATGCTCGCGAGCATCCTGTATGTGCTATACCTACTTAAACAAACGTGTTTATTTCTTTATTGTCCATCTTCTTGCTTTCTTATCTCATGACACAGTGATCCCAGAGGAAACATGCATGCATCTTTTTTGTAGAAAATTTTATGTAGATTACTTATGTACTAGAATATTTTTTGCTATAAGCCACGGTTTACGAGTTATTTACGAAAAATTAAAAATAAGGACCTTTACACCCCCCTCCCCCGCTTAGCTCCACCCCTAACCACCAGTACTTTTAGTATGTGGTTTAAAACACCATTTCCTACAACAATGCCAAAATTCGCTTATACACGAGTTATTTCCCCCGAGAGGCAGCTTTTGGTCTTCGTTAGGTGGGCTATAAGCATACAAGGGGTTAATACGTTATAATATATATTATCGTCCTTTTTGACGTATGTATCTAGCGAGTTAATGTACCGTGGAGAAGTTTCATAGGTTGCGAAACTTCTAGGTATAGAGAATTTTCTCGGCAATGAAAATTTTACAAGCAATCTAATCACGCCAAAACCGTTGAATATACATGCCTTTTAAAGTATATTTTACGCCTTGTTTATTCAATTTTGAAATACAATAATCTTCATAAAAAATTTTTATAAGTTCTCATGGAAACATTCTCAATGAGAACTTACTCTTAACCCTTGACTACCTACGTCCTGTTTGTATCACACAACCACCTACCTGCGGTCCTGGAGACCGCTTCTTCTTATGGGACCTGATTTATTTACTTTGGCGTGACTGAAGGGGGTTTAAATATACTTTAAATAGTTTCAGGCATTTATTAACCAACAAGAATACAACAATAATCAACATTTTGTATTTCAAGCTTAACATATTTATTAACTTGTTGTATTTTCGATTACAAAACTTAGTATCCTTCAGGATATGAGATTACAAAATTAAAAAACATAATATAAAGCTTTTCATCATAAAAAAATAAAATTAAGCAATCAAAAATGCTAGGTATTAAACTATCTAATTTGGTTACAAATAAGATATTTTTGTAAAATTACATGCTTTTAAAATAACCATTCTTGTCTGCCGTCGACACACAATTTGTTCGAATATTCACATTCAAAACAAGTTTCTAGTCCCGTGGAAGACGCTGATTATTTGCACGACGCTCTAAATAGGGTTTCACTAATTTTTCGGCCAGTTTCTTCATAAATTTGAACCTTTTTTCAAAACTGTGTTCAAAATTAAAATAACACAACCACCTACGTGCGGTCACTGAGACGTGCTGAGACACATACAAAATGTATCGTAACCACCTACATGCGGTCTCACGGACCGCCGATGTTACTTTATTATTTACTCCCAAAATCCAAATGAGTGCACGTCTGAACGAGTCGACAGCATGGCCAGCACTGCGGAGGTGCTGGGCAAAGGTACAAGGTCACAGAGGCGTGAGCGATGTACTGGCGTTCAGTTATTGTCAATTTTCAATAATCCAGTGTCTGTGAGACCGCACGTAGGTGGTTAAGGGTTAAATTCACATGAAAAATAGTATATTCCCGCAATTTTGAGAATGTTCTGCAACTTGTACATTGCTAGACGTATCCGTCAATGATGAAACCTGGCTTCATGACCATCACGAGCGCCGGTCATGAACACGGATGTCGCTTGTAAAACCGAATTTGCTTATAAAGATTCTATTGCAGGGCGCACAGTGCAACTCATCTTTGTTATTATACGTCTGCACGTAACGGAATATGAAGGATTCCTACGTATACGAAGGCTTAAGACGGATTTTTCTGCTAAATGGACGTTATAAGATGATAACGATGAATGCCTTGTTTCAGGTACACCAACAAGATGTGAGATCACCATGGACGAGACAGATTGTCCGGAATGCTTCGCCGGGAACGGCTCGCTCTTCAACGAAACTTCTAATGTCACTTTCATCAATAAGTTCTACTTCTATCAGGTATGCAAACAAAGAAGCACTCAAACGGTACCTTACACCGGACTCTACTACTGTCATTTTCTACTAGTCGACTGTAATGTTTGAATTAAGATTATGAACACATAATTGTAATCATATAATTTACATTATTATACATCGTTGTAAACAACTATAATGAATTATAATATTCTGGGTGAATAATGAATTATAATATCTTTGTCGCACTAATATGAAGAGTGACGGAGAGGGAAAACTTGTTTTTGTATTCTGGCCATTTTTTCGCAACTCGACATCAAACGTGCCTATTTTGCGTAGTCCCAACGCTGGCCCAATACTTGTTGGGGACTTCACATATACCCTTGGATTTTTTTGCAGATGTATGCAGGTTTCCTCACTATGTTTTCCTTCACCATAAAGCACTGAATATCGAATGATATTTTGTAAATAAAAGATGTAACTTATTTACGTTTCTAAAATAAATGTCTAGAATTGTACCAAACACCAAAAGTCATCAGCAACATTTGCTTATTTATATTCTTCATACGTCGTTAGAATAACAAGTGTAAGCCATGTTTGGACGTGATTAAGTACGCGTTACGCTTGAGCGACAATGTCTGAAGGATTATAAATGACATTGAGACAATTACATGAATATTATGATAGCTAATGATACTAATTCGTATGAATAAGCGATCGAGACAATGGAATCATGTTGAGTTTTTATTATTAAGCTTATTAGTTTTTGTGGATTTTTTTTAAATTGTTTATTGTGTTTTAAGTGGTCACACTACCTAGGTAGTATGTACACTTATTCATTAAACGGGCAAATACGCTTATAATTAAAATATTTTCTCTAAGAAACGAGTGTCCTAATTGTTACTGCTATTGAGTTATTAAAAAAATAATCTTGAAAACTGAATAAAGTGTAATGCAAACTTTGTATTCAAATATTTTGACATGTGCTGTCAGGCACTTGAGATTAAGTTTTATGTTATCTTACACTTACCATTTCATTCATTTAATATGCATGAAAATGTTTTTTTTTTTATTTATTAATAGGCAATATACCGGGCAACTTCTATTGATGCCCCCAGTAATTTTAACGTACCTTCGGCTAACAATCAAAACTCACTAGTTATAATAATAACTGTCACTACACTTAGCAACCACATAGCTATGTCAATATTGTATCAGAACTGATATACTAGCTTTATTTCAAGTATTTGTTACTTAGTTGTACGACCGTGTATTTTGGTTGTCAACCGACGGTATTAGTTACTTACTTTTCATATTGTATGTCACATAGTTCATCCACCTTCATTTACCTTTACTTTTACATCCCCCAAAATTCACTCCCTATTTCCTTTTCGACATGTTTCTCATATAGTTTATTTAAGTCACGTTCACCAAGCAAACGCTAAAAAATCACGTTCGAAAGGAAGTCTGACATTTTAGCCTTTTGTAGTATCTAACATGGTTTGATAGCTAAAAGGTAACAAGTTTTGTATAATACCAAGCATTTGCAAGCATTTTAGAGTCAATTGCAAAAAAGGTGCATAGTAAAGGGACTTTTCTGCCCTCTGCGCCTCGGCCTATAATTATACGTCATTCGTGGCAATTCCCACTTAAACGGCCTTGGCATGTAATCTACGATTAATGAAAAAAATTAAACGTCGTAATTTTTGTGTTACTAAATTAATTTTTGCGTTACAATCTTTGGCAGCGAAAAAAAGCGAGAAATTCAAATTTTCCATGAGCGATCGCTCATAATAATATAACAATACGAACCTATATCTTTTAAATATGCCTTTTACTTCATCATAGTGGACACATTACTGCAATCGTCAATCCGCTTGCCGCTTGCTATAGGCATTTACCTTCTAATAGTCTATACTCGTAGATAATAGGAGAGGACCATCTAGTAGTGGACTGAGATAGGCTGATGATGTGATTTAATTCATGTGTTTCAATTGTTTCAGACCGCCCAAGTGGCTGTGCTTTGGATCCTGCTGGTGGCGATAGTGGCCGGCAACGCGACGGTAGTTCTCGCGCTCCTGCTCACAAAATCCAGGAAGAGCAGGATGAACTTCTTCATCATGCAGCTGGCTATAGCTGGTATATTATTTACCTTTTATTCATGAAGAAACTAAGGCGTAACTATGTATTTTCCATTTCTTTGAAATGAAAATGGTAATCTGATAGGATGGGTCGATTGGGTCAAAAATATAAATGTAAATTTGGTGTAACGACTTTAGGCAGTGAACATTTTTAAATTTTTTGTGAGCGATCCACAATACCCACCTACATTTTTTTAATTTGACGCTTTTTTGCAACTGCCAAAGGTTGTCAGACAGAGAGACAGAGTTCACACTATATTAGTATGACTATAACTATAGGTACCCAATGTCTATAACTAACTCGATACTATACGGTGTATAATCGCATGTACTCGATAAAGATGAATTATTAAGTAGCTTATAGAGGTTCGATGGATATTTATGATTGAGGGAGTTTGCTTTGCACATAATTTTGGTCTCATATTTTGTAGGAAAAATAATATGATAGGTTAATCATCTGAGAACATGAGCGACGATCTCACGGTACATATTTACACCAGTCACCGTGCCCGAAATCACCCAAAAGATGATGATTCTTTGGGTAATGTGGATTCTTTAGATATTTTTGTTTTAAATATAGAACAATCGATAGTTTATCAGGTTCTAAAGAACTGAACAAAATGATGCGTTTTAAATTCAATGTGGGAATCGAGGTGTCGTAACATTATCATTTCTTTATTCAGGCACAGAATAATTAAGGTTCAGAGGCATATTTTGCGTGCCGTAAGCTAAGGAATTATTTTATCATACGACTGTCTGACAAAAATAGGTAGGTAACATAATCAATCGTCATATAAATAGTGTATTTCAGATATTTAAGATTAGGAGTATACAAATAAATTAGTACATTACGTTACGACACAAGTGCGAAAAACATGAAATTCGAAACGAGTAGCGATGTTTTAAGACACGACCGATAGGGAGTGTTTTAAATCGACACGAGTTACGAATTTCATGTTTTTCGCATTCACCACGCTTACCACAAATTTTCTACAGCCGTTTTCATAAATTAGCTGAACCATGCCATTAAGTAATAAAATTAAAAAGACGGTCAACTTTCGCCTCACTTTTTCACACAAAAGCGACTTGACAAAACACTTTGCATCCAAATTGTTAATCTCGTCACGAGTCTGACTCCAAACCTCACTCGCGAGGACAAAGTTGCCAACCGTAGCCGTACCATGAGTTGGAAAGTAACGATTACTTTAGCGTTTACTCGATAAGTAAAGCAGTCTATCACACTTGCACTTATACAGGGTGGCCCATTCAAATCGGTCAGTATGGGAAAGACTGAAACTATAAGCCGTACGAAGATTTGTTCTTAGGAACCATGTCATCGATTTTGATAAAAAGAAAAACTGCATTCACACATTTGAAAAATAAACTGTACCCAGCCGGGGAATCGAACCCGGTTGTTTTGAAAAAATAAACATAGGTACACTATTTCTATTCAGATATCGTTTGTGTTGGTCTTAGGCAGTAAATGTCTCTAAGAAACATGATGTCTAAAATGAATGGAATTCATTGTTTTCACGTATTTAAATTTATTTTACTAGGTGTTTATTGTGTAAATGTTAAGAAAAAAAAAATTTTTTTTCGTATTTATCAGCGCAGTTTCCTTATTATCAAAATCAATGACATGGTTCCTAAGAATAAATCTTCGTATGTCTTATAGTTTCAGACTTTCCCACACTGACCGATTTGAATGGGCCACCCGGTATATCCCTACAATGCCTACAATTTTAGAATTATAACTAACGTGAGACTCAAACATATTTAAATATTTAGCAATAGCAAATGCTTAGCACACGTCGGGCTATGGTCGCGGGTACTCCATGATGAGGATCCTCTAAATAGATCGAAACATGTCGAGCAATTATCGACTTAAATTTCGTGAGTAGCTCCTTTGCAAAATATTTAAATAACGCATACAGTTCCAGATAAGGCATAACCAATTTAATTTATATTTACGCGCGGCTTACGCTTAGAACGAGGTAGGCAGCGGCATCTATTATAATGTGAAAGGATACCATACCACTCTTGACTACTAAAATCTCGCTGCTTGACTGCAACGGCTGCGTCATTGTCGTTTGACAGAGTAGACAGCGGAAACCAGCTACCGATTCTTCATATTATTATGTTCCCAATATGGCACACCATGCATCATTTACGTTCAAATATTAAGTGAATTATGTTTTGCGGTTTTTAGAGTCGTTATTGCATTAGTCGTATGCTTAACTTCTTTCTACCTGTAGGAACGGTTAACTGTTTATGTATATCGATGGCAAAAAGCGAGAACGCAGTAACCGCCAAAACACAAACTTTTCACCAGAGCCAAAAAACTTTTCGATTTCGAGAAAAAAATTCATAACTCTTTCATTTATGAACAAAAATGCTTGATGTTTGGATCTAATTTCTAACTTATGGTTTTCTTTCAATTGTCATATTTAATATTTAACAAAAAAGACTGGTTTACGACTTAGTGGCGGTTACAACAATTGATCACTTTTTTTCGTTACGCGAAAACGCTGTAAACGCCAGAAGTAAATGTACTAAAATATTGAAACGAGTAAAATGTCCATAAAGCAGAAACGCTGTAATGATGCATATTTATTCTGAAGATGCAATAATTTTGACGTAAATGTCATTACGTTCTTTATAGGACTAACTGAAATGTGGTAAGTGTCCACCGCCAAAAATAAACTGTGAAAACAAAACGACTTAAGTATCAATCAACTTTTGTTAACATACATTTTCAAAATGTTAACAAATTTTAAATGCTGGTTTCTTGCAAATTAAAAGCTCAGATGCAACAATTACAGTCTTAATATATCAAACACTACCTAGTCTCAATTACTCTGTATAAAAACATTATGAAAGTAACTTAAAACTTGTGTTGCTTATAACATTTCAAATTTCTAATAAAATCTCTTATATAATATCACAACCTTGTGTCATGCTAAAACAAACATATATACTCTTAGGGTTAATCAGACTTTAATATTATTATAGGTAATGAGGTTCAATATTCCCGTGAAAACTTTATATCTCTTTAGATTTTATCCACAGTTTTGGCATTATATTGTCTCTTAAATAACTTTTATCGATATAAAACTCACTACCTATTAAACCCACTAACTATAAAATATGTTTTGAATGTAAGTATTACTTTTAATATAATTTACAAACAATACTATTTACAGGTATTGGAAAAAAAACACAAATCATTCGTAAACCTAAAATTATAATAACTAACTTAAGCTACCACATCCCCCAAGTCGCTTCCCTGTGGGAGAGTGCCCATAACACTGGCTACATTTCCTCGCTGGATGGAAATGCCTAACCTCTGGCCAAGAAATGAGCCAGCCCTATGGTCACCCGTTGCCTCAGACAGCCTTTTCCCCAACTCCTTAAAAAGTTCGTGGGTGCCAGGACCCCACGACCCCAGAGTCTCCACCGCAAAAGCCGCAAAGTCATGGCCACCACAAAGGCCAGTGTACTTCCGATGTTTTAAGACCTCCGCAGCCAAAGCCGGGGCGGCTTGACCGAAGTGGTGGCCATACATGTGAAGGCGCGAGGGTGTCCAAGCACGTCGCATCCCAAATAGGCGGCCCCCCAAACTGCCACGGTATGAGCGTCATCCCAGCTGCTCTCTTGCCATCGTCACAAGCCAGGCCAGGGGGCTCGGCAGGCACGCCCACGCTGGCAAGTGGCAAAAGCAAGACGGATCACGTTATTCAGACTGGCGTGGCGGGGTATACGACCAGCGCTCCGACAGGAGAGGCCGTGGACACCCCGGGAGTCTACCTCACCACCGCAATAGCAACGGTGGGGGACAACTATATCCACACCCAAGCGAAGCCCACCAGCCAACCTTAGGGAATTATTGTCCAGCAATGTGGTGCAGCTCCTGGAAGGGTAAGCTTTTAGCCAATATCCCGACTCCCTTTCCGACGCTGCAAGCAGACGGGCTTTTTCAGCTAAGGAAGCGGTGGAGTCAAGTAAACCCAACTGTGCCCCGCAGCACAGAGGCTCATCCCAAGCCCTCTGCACGTCCCGCCCTGATGGCAATTCATCGCTCGGACAGGCCAAACTCCAATCATCTATCGCCTCCGCCAAATACGCTACCTCGAAATCAAGTAGTGATGGATTGAGGATACTTCCTACGAGAGTAAGCGTACTGTGCACAGACGATAAAAAAGTGGGAATAGCAATACTCGACACCCACCGTATACCTTAGCCACCAAACCGTATGAGAGTAAGAGTTGCCTGGATTAACTGCCTCTCATCCAGTTTGATATTTAAAATGTTTTGCATTGTGATGTGTATCAAACTGTCAACTTCTCACACAGTTGCGGAAACTTCCAAAATGGACTGCATCGCATAGCATACGTCAACTTTAGCACGAGGAGACAGAACCAGAGAATGAAAAAAGCCATGTGCGAGGAGACCTTGAGCAGATTGTCTGAATGCTGGGAGAAACGCTGAATTTGGGCATCAACAAAATCAGGCATTGATTCCTTAAATACAGGGGCTCCAAGTAGATGAAGAGTCACCTTGATACCTGGACAGACATTCTCAAAATTGCTAATAATTTGGGACCTGCTTACATTGACTGAGCTCACATACAGCTCACTTTTTCCCATATTCAGCTCAAGACTTATTTCTCTAAACTTAGCAGCTAAGGAGGTCAAATCACTCAGAACAGAGTCTGCCTCGCCCCCGAGGCTACCGTCGTCCAGGTACCACATGTTGAGTTTACTGCCAAGTGTCGAGTTAATAGAGTGGATTGCAAGGCTAAAAAAGGCGGACCCGAGTGGATCACCCTGTTGACAACCTATTGCAGACAATATGTTGTGCTTCGCGTACATTCAATCTGAAGGGCTGCTGTAACCTTGCCAGAGATAGGAATATGATCCAGGTAAGTTTTTTTGCTTCTCTCTTAACAAAGCATCGCGACCGACGGAGTTGAAGGCATTTTTAATATCAATCTTAACCAGTAGGTACAAGCTCTTTGTTGCTTAGCAAGAACGTATTTCTTATTATTAATTTTCAACATAATTCTTAAACAATTGTTTGAACACAACTATCACATCAATTATAAAAAAAAATCTTTGAAGTAATCTCACTGAACCATTAATATTTAACTTAAATAACTAAACGTTATCATTACTATGGCACTGTACAAAATAAAATTGTTATTATTTATTTAAATAAAAACTTGGTATCATTTTTCTTAGGCAGAATATTACTTGAAATTAAAATAGGAACCTAAAAATTGCATTCCAATGAAATTCATTTTCACTTCGCGGACACACAGAGTACACAGACTACGTACACCCACTCGCTCCGGTGATCGCCAGTAGTCTAAATCACAGGTCGTATTTACGAGGCACATCGCCGCGAGCGCACATTTTTATTGCTGTATCTTCAAGCGATACCCACATCACGTTGTGTTTCAAATGTTGTTACTGTGGCTTGGTGCTAATTCATTTTCGAATGAAATGTAGTAAGCGTCAATCATTGACAATTTATTTTAGGATAATTGCAGTAAACTTGGTTCGTATTTTTTTTCACTACATGCATTAATGCTGTAACCGCCACAGAACAAAATTTCGGCAACGCTGTTACCACCACACGCTTTGATTTATGAAAAAACAAAATTGGCGTAAATGTACTCGTTACAAAATTGCTACTATTTGGGTGTTTACAGCAATTAGATGGGGGCATCGTCACAAAAATACATTCGTTTTGCAACGTAGTCCAGTTTTTTCTAAGCATCGTAGAGCCATGGGACCCAGACCAGTCGACGCAGAAAAATTCGCTGATTCCGAATATGCAAAAAAAATTTTTTCGACCAGGTGGCGGTTACTACGTTCTCGCTTTTTGCCATCGATATGTAATTATTGTATTTTCGACGATATTAACGAAACTTTTTTCGTCTTTTTTGACCTAAATTCACGAAGTTCCATATATCGCGCAAGGAATTATTTTTCTCGAAAGCTACCGTTTTTTTAATTATTTTTCCCTAAACGCAAGCCTCTATTTGACCATCATATTCTTTTCACACGCGAAAAAAAGCATGCATTGTACGGATATTGGAGCGAGCGTGATAGCCTGCTTTACGTATCGAGTAAAGGCTAACATAAACTTTACTTGCCAACTCGCGGTACGGCTACAGGAAAAACTCACGATTCTCTAGGGATTTGAACAATTAAGCTTTACTGTACAACAGTGGCTGGTTTTCGAAAGTTTTTCGCTAACTGCAATTGTTTTTGGGTCAGTGTGATCTAGAAAGTTTTTGGGCAACTTTCAGACATTTGTTGTGGTTACTTGGAAGATTGACTTACAACACATTTAAATGGATTTAACAGTTACCAACAGATTGACACAATAAGCCAACCCTTATTTGAAATGAGAACCATCATTACCATTCCATTACATAATGGGAATAGAAAGAAACATCGATCAACTGTGATTATAAACCCAACTCGTTATTTTCGTAGTTGTGCTCTTAAACTGTATTAATAACCTATTAGAGTTCAAATTTAAACAAACCCTTTTTTTGGTAGCTGGGAAAGGGTTAGCAAATAACTTATAGGTAAAATAAAATATGCTAACAATGTTAACATCATATAATAAGGATGTCTCTACTGTACAGAACGGTTATGTTCTCAAAATGACGGGCGTTTGTCCGATCCTTGCAAATAATAGACGAGTTTAACCGTTTAATGAGATTCATTTAAAATAACATTACCTATTACTAGTATAAATAAAGAGGAATCTTTATTGCAGATTTATGGGTTGGTCTCATAAGCGTGTTGCCGGACCTGGTGCAGAGGATGACCATTTCGTGGCTAGCGGGCTCCGTTGCTTGCAAGCTGGTCAAATATTTACAGGTAAGACAAGTGGCATGAAAGAGCATTAGTAAGACAACTGAGTGGACATTCGAGCGGAGCGGGCAGCATGTAGCGTCGTATGAATATACAAACGATACTAAAATTGCGTATCTTATACTGCTATTCAAAGTAGAAACATAGTAAGTCTACTTGTAACATAATTATATACCTACAACCTCACACAACGCATCAGTATTGCGATACAGCGAGAAAATAAAATACCGCCAGCATCCTTGGTACAATGCCACAAGGGCCAATTTTAGATACCTATTACTTTAGGTTTATTTTATCATATTTATTTTCAAAATCATTTAAAACTCCTCCTGGAGTACGTGTGGCTGCTCCCGCGTTTCCGCTACTGCAGCTATGGCCGGGTCGCATCCTACGTGGGACGGTCGTTGCACCGTCATTTGAGGCGGGAGTGCGAGACTGGTCCATGTTAAACAAATGCAAACGTATCGTCGGTTGACAACCAAAACTCACCAAGTAACAAATACCAACTTGAAATAGAGATCGTATCTAACTTCGGATTCAATACTGAAATAAGAGGTTGCTAAGAGTAGTGACAGTTTTTATAGTGGGTTTTGCTTGTCAACCGACGGTATGCCAAAATCTCTTGATAAATACATTACTGAGACGGTACCAGTACAGTCGCCATTAGATATATCGTAGCTGCCTTTATGCTTAAAAATATCTGAACATGTACTGTAACGTCATGAGGCTTGCTCAAACATTTCTGAGAACCTTGGTCGCTCCTATATGTCTGATGGCGAATATACATGTTTTGGCTTGTTATGATGGAGGTTTGATGAACGTTTATATGTATATAACAGCATAAATTTAGTATTTCATTATTTCTTAAAATGTGTATAATATGTGTAATATAATATCGCTGCTCGATAAAAGCTTGTATATTTTTTATGAAGCAAAGCTCCGTTAAAGCACTTAAGGTGAAAGATACATCGCGAAGACACTCCCCTAAATCCAGCTTAAGGAAGTGATTTTACGCGTTTAAGAAAATATATATCTGTACGTTTATCGATATAAAAGTAGGGTTTTCAGATAAAATTATACTTAATCAGCGAGACCTAGGTAGTTTAGTTGCAGAATAATAGTGTTAATTATAATTTTGTAAAACCGACTGAAACCATGAAGGGTGAATATCTGAGCGTTACAACCGCCTAATTTTGGTAGCATAATTTTTGCCGAAGTTTATATTCGTTACAATCAGAGTTGGGCAAAAAGTAATAGATTACTTGTATAAATTACATTTGTATCTGTACTTTGTAATAAATATTACAAATAACACATACAAAAGAAATCTGAAGGAGTAATCATATTACTTTTTGCCCAAATCTGGTTACAATATGCTACTTTGTCATTTGAAGGAGGCACGGTACCTTATACAAATGACGAATTATAACATTGAGACGTTTAGAAACTTCGACAAAAATTATGCCATCAAAATTAGGCGGTTGAAACGCTCTGAGCTATTCACCCTAAAACTGTTTTCTAAAATAATAATTAAATTGCTATAGTTCAATTGCAAAACAGAAATTTATTGCAATGATTGTAACAGTCATAAAGAATGAAATGTTGACATATATAAGACAGATGTGATGCGATCACGCATCCTATGAAAGTCATTTTATACCTATTGATTTTTTAAAGAGATTATGTTGTCTGTTTTTTTTTGTTTACCTACCAAATAAATCCGAATACTGCGTCTCTTATTATTTGAAAATAAAAATGGACAAAATATTTATCGTACCTATTCAAAGTTTAGATTTTTGTTTTCGAATATTCGATCATCATCATTTACTTAAAAGCTTGGCTCTTGTCGGTGGAGTAATTTCCATTATATTCTATTCTCTGCCTTTTCCTTCAGCTCTCTATACGTTTCAACTTTTATAGTTTCGAAATAAAACTATTTCATGAGTATTACTTTACCGCGAGTATTTACCGCGAGGATTACTCATGAAATAAAACTATTTTATTTCATGAGTAATCCTCGCGGTAACCGAAGAAAATATTTTATAGTTTCCTTCAATTGCTCCATTTTTCCTTCTATCTTTCCTTCGATTAAAACTTTAATGAAGTTATCGTGATATATATTGATATATATAATATTCGATATATTCAAATATTTCGAATCGCAAGCCCTACTATATTGAACGAGGAAAACTTTTGTCATGTTGGAAAACTCCGTTCAATTAAATGTTCGACAAATTCCTGGATTATCGCGTAAGAAGATTATTGGGATTACGATAATACTGCAGGGTGAATTGGGACATTAATTAGAACTCTATAGTGATCCCTAAAAAATGTATACCAAATGTATCCTGTGTAATATGTAGGTGCAATTAATTCGTCTGTGAAAGTGTTTTAATCTATATTGATTTGTAGTTTTTGACATAGTTGATCGTTCTATATTTTAACCACAAACGATTCTTAAATAATAGCGTAAATTTACGTTTAATATCATTCTGACGTTTCAGACAAGAGGTAACAGGCTAGGGCTTATAATTCCGGTATTTTTTGTATGGGTAATATCGGGAACCCGATAATGCCCATACAAAAAAACTTAATATCTTTAATCCATGGTCGCAGGCAGACTAGCCAGAAAATATATCAACACCTTCTAGCTGCGCGGGTTTTGCAAACTACCCGCACTTGGTCTTAATTATTCACACTAGGATTACTAAACCGTGTGGTGACTGTGGGTGTCGTAAGAGTCGACTAAGGGATTAAAGTGTCACTGACCATTATTTGATAAAAGATTGATGATGGGCAGCAGCGTCATCATAGTGGATACATTACTGCGATCGCCAATCCGCTTGCCCAGCGTAGCGATTATGGGCATTCACCTCCTAATGCGTCTATACGCATAGTTAATAGGAGGAGCTGATGATGATGATGATGAGGGTTACTAGGCCTGCACACAACACTCAATAGCATACAAATTCTTCGTTTGTTCAAGTGCGTTTGTTCATAAAGGAAATCTTGTTCATAAAGACCAACTTAACACGTTTTGCACAGTTGGGTTCACAAGCCCGCATAGTTGCCTATTTCTAACATTGAACATTTGACAGTTTAGAAATGAGTCTTTTATTATATATGACATTAAGACTATAAGAAAATGGCGCGTCTTACCATCATACTAGTAAGAATTAATCTACAACTGTCAAAAGTTCATTCTTAGAAATCGGCAACTATAATCATCCTGCATTATAAAAAACGTCATGTTGTTTTGTCCACAGGGTGTAGTGACATATTCATCAACATACGTGCTAGTGGCACTAAGTATAGACAGATGTGATGCCATCACGCATCCTATGAATTTCACTGGGAGCTGTAAGTATAAATATTTAATAATTAACCCCCTTATTCATAAACGTTTGCTAACTTAACAAGCCGCTAATAATTGTTAGTCCCTTTCGGTCTTAACAATGTGTCCATAAGAGCAAAAGGGACAAACAATTATTAGCGGCTTGTTAAGTTAACAATCGTTTATGAAAAAGGGGGTAAGTACCTAATTATTAAGGACCTACATACCTAATAATGAATGTGAATAATGCATTTCATTTCTCACTTTGTTGTAATCGTTTACGAGTATTATGAGTAAATGTAAACACAATTGTGTGTATTTCGTTAATTTTAACTGAGGACACGTCACGCCAATAATATTTCGATTTACTTGTAAACAGAAAATCAAATATATTTATTTCAGTATCAAAAAATTCCATCTTCGGATCGAATCGAAGTTCCCGCCAATACTGTTGATGATATTTAATAATCACACATCACACTCTAGTGTTCGTATTACATTGCTGCTCGATACAATTTCATAAATACATTTGGCCTCAGTGGTTAAGACTAATTTGAAATTATCGTGAAATATCGTTTCATAAAATTAAAATATGAATTTGGTTAGCGAAGCGTGAAGAAGCATCTAGCGGGCCAGCAAGGCGGTGGCAATTGACAAGTTGCTGGTGTTGACTGCTGGGTGCTTAGCTAAGTTGCCAATCCCTAACGCTTAGTAGCATATATTATCGTAGTTTTCCCTCTCTGTCGCTCTTTCATTTTGGTGCGACAAAGACAGTTAGCTGCTTTTCGTTTACGATTGACACTTAAGCGTTAGCGATTGGCAACTTATCTAAGCGCCCTGGTTTCCTGTTCGTTGCCGCCGCGTTTTGGGCTCCACTTTTCACTTACGATCAGGTGGAGTAGAGCCACTTTTTTGTGCCAATATTAAAAAAAAGACGTAATATTACAAATAGACGCTGTATAATTGAGTAGGTAACTAGGTACTTCCATTCTCTCACGCCCTTACATGTCAATGTCAGTCTATGTTTAGTCCTGTAATAATTCTACTAGTAGAAGTCTCTTAACGTAGAAATGAGACAATAAACGTCTGTCCTTCATTCACGACCTTTTATAGCCTTGTCTTTTTATTTCGTGTAATGGATGTACTTATTTTGATGGCTATGAGTATCCAACCATATTATCCTAATCAAGATGGAGTATTCAACAACACAAGACTATTCTGAGAGCCTGTATTTAGAAAGGAAAAAATGTAAACACGCCTAAAAACCTTTATTATTTTATAATCACGCACTTTTAGAACACAATCATTGCTTTAAACCTTGATTTCACTATTTAAATTATTGATATTTTTTGTATTAACGTAAAAATAAATCCACGAACGTGCTTCACAATAAGTACCTATGTGGCAAAGACAACGAAAAATAGCATTATGTGCTCTACTGGCGGACGTGTTATTGTTATGCATAGAAAAATAACCTAAACACAACATCGTTCTGTGCATTTTTGTTTCCAAAACAGAGCTGAGAACATCAAAACCCCTATAATATCACCAGAGCCCGGATTTCCCACGGCAAAACAAAACACTATTGTAATGTAGCCAGTCAGCGAAACATTTTATCGGTCTCCATAAAGTATGTAGTAGAAGAAAGAAACCCGTCGTCAAATAACATATGAATTTACTAAAAAACGTTTACGTGTAGTTTGCATCATCATTTTCAGGGAGTCAATACGAGGGCCGTTTGATAAATCCTTTTAAAAAAAAAACAATTTATGAAAGCTTTTTTTCGTATATGTCATTAACCTCGTAAGTAATGTGTTTTTTTAACAGCGGTAGTCATAACTACCGGCTGTACTATACCAAGTACAAATAAGGAATAGTGCTTCAGACCGAGACGGAAAGTTGACGGTTTTAGGTATTTTTTCAAGTGAGATCTAGTTTTCTATATTTTTAACGTTATGTTTATTATGTATAGGACCTACCTAAAGCAAAAAATATTGAAAATATTTTGTACATCTGTAAGTACATTCGGCATTTAGTAAGTAAATAAATACAACATAAAAAAGTTAAAGAGTTTATTAAAGTTCTATAATTATACATCATATTTTTTCTCTTAAAGTGACATAAGTAGTATTTTATACTTTATAACAAAAAAATGGTTTTCTTCTCAAAAAACAATTACAAAAGTCAGTCTTCTAGAAAATATACTAATCAACTAATGCCTAACGTACTACGTCAAGTACAAATTATTGAGACCACTCACAAACCTCACAAATTTACTATTTTCTTTAAAATTCTATTTAATTTACAAAATTCATAGTTTATATTTACTAATTTAAATAAACAATAAAAGAAAAATCCAGAGATTACTTTGATAAAAACAGATTAACTTACCTCGTGCCGGCGGCGGTCGGCGACCTGCCCGCGTGGCCATCTTTCGAAAAAAGGACAATGACATTGACAGATAATGTCACCTGTCCAACATGGCGGAATTGACCATAGACTAGAGAATGAAAATAAAAGAGCCAGTGTTACCGTTGTAAAAAAATTACCCGGTAAATGGGGTATGAAAAATTTGTACTTCGGTAAGTACATTAGGCAGTAACTCGATGTATGGAATTAAAATGTCAGGTCTGAACTACTATCCTTAATATGTACTTGTACAAGTACGCCGGGACTTACGAGGTTAACACTGGCTGGCACAATCTTTCAACTGAAAACTGTCAAAAAATTTAGTCAAAAAAAAAAAGATGTGACTTTAATCGTTAGTTCTATCCGTTCTATCCGTGCGGTGACGGAGTAAGAATACAAAAATCACCGCCCCTTTCTTCCCGTGGGTGTCGTAGGAGTCGACTAAGGGAAATACTGAGTATCCAGCTTCTCAGCCGGTGGTAGGGTATTTTTAATAGTACCCGCCTGGTTGGCTACCACCGTACATTCGGTGTAAACGCCCGTGAAATGACTTACCTTCGTGTTTGCCGTGTTTCGGGGTCAGCCGGTGTATTTACCAGCATCTAGCGGGCCAGCAAGGCGGTGGCAACTAACAGGTTACTGATTGTCTCCTGTTCGTTGCCGCCGCGATTTGGGCTCTACTTTTCACTTACGATCAGGTGGAGTGGAGCCACTTTGTTGTGCCAACGTTATTTTTATTGGGTCGGCAACGCGCATGTGACACCCTGAGGTTGCAGGCGCCCATAGGCTACGGTGACTGCTTTCCATCAGGCGGGCCGTATGCTTGTTTGCTACCGACGTGGTAAAAAAAAAAAAAAAAAATAGTTGACTGTGATCACTATAATACCTCGATTTGTTTCTAGAACGAACGAGAGATTGACAAAATTGAACATCGACATAACTGTTATCGATGAGTACATTCTATTCTCATAAAGATACTAACTTCGTTTAACCAAAAAATACCGGGTTCATTCAGGCTTTGTTTTAAATATCGAATACTTCACATTAATCATTTCCTATGGCGTTACAGTCTTTGTTCTTTTGATGGGTACTAAATACAAGATACAAATATAAGAAAAATAATGTATTGTATTTGAATATGATTTGTATTCTTGTAATTTATGTCTAAGTTACGGCACATAATTTATTTATCGACCACTATCGATACCAATTATGTCGATGTTTAATGTTGTGAGTCTTCCGTTCCTGCTATAAAAATATCGAGCTATAGTGATGACCTAAGCATTTTTGATAACTAAGAAAAAAACACTTTCCGGGCAAATTTTTGGTTGTCTGTACTTGTAATAAGCTAACATGAGATAATTTGTCCTAATCTTAATTGTCTTTATCTTGCAGGGAGAAGAGCACGCGCTTTGATAATAGGGGCCTGGCTGATCAGCTTCATGTTTTGCATTCCAATGCTCATCCTCTTTGACGAAGACAAAATCCAAGGTAGGTAATATTTTTTTGCTGTAACGTGACGGCAGTAAGAATACATTTGTCACCACCCCAACTCTTTTCGCGGGTGTCGTAAGAGTCGACTAAGGGATTGAAGTGTCACTTACCATTATTTAATAAAAGATTATTGATGGGCAGCAGCATCATCATAGTGGACACATTACTGCGATCGCCAATCCGCTTGCCCAGCGTGGCGATTATGGGCATTTACTTCCTAATGCGTCTATACGCATAGTTAATAGGAGAGGTCTACGTCCAGCAGTGGACTAATATAGGCTGATGATGATGATGTATTTATTTTGTACCTTCGCCAGTTTTTGCTTTTTTTTTTATTTAGGCCTTAAAACACTGAATAACACACGAGTTCGTATTTAATGCCTCCCATTATGTACGGTTGCATAAATAGCTATTTTAATTCATGCGTTTAGACGACAAAATAATTAGTGTCATAATATTGAATGAAAAACCATGAAGTACGAGTAGAACATCGCTTATCGGCGTTATAATTTAATTCCATAGACGAAAGTATAAACTACCCATACTTCATCAATATTATCATCGCCATATCAGCCGAAAAACGTCCACTGCTGAACATAGGCCTCCCCTAAGGTCGCAGGAGTCCGCTGGATATGGATGGCGCAGGACGGGTCATTGTGGCAATCTTTGTGGGAGGCCTATAGGTTCAAACTTAATCGATGTCACATAATTGTATCTGGAAAGCAGCATGCCTAGTCAAAGACGCAATTGTATGAGAATGACAGATTCGTACGAAAAGTCACGTGACCATTTCCATACATTATTTTAGTCACGTGACTTATCGCTTATCGTATACGAATGCAGAATGGCACCTTGGCTAGGCCTGCTAGAGTAGAAAAAGTGCTTTGTACCCCTATCTTCAAAAGGTTAAAATAAAGTCATGCTTCTATGTAAATATATTCATGTCAGTTTCGCATTTAATATGATTATCGTCTGGATATAATTAATCATTATTAGATAATCACACGCGCCTCACTTTAGAAAATCTGCCTAATAGCGTGAATCTGCATATCCAACATTAGGATTTAATTATAATATAATTTACGAGGTCTTAATGATTAATCAACTAAGCTACTCGAGACTGAAAATTATCGCTCTGATTTGACGTGACCTAGACTTTCTTGAATTTATTTATTGCTTATAAGCATGATGAATGGCAAGTCAAATCAACATCTTTTTTCGAACTGTCAAAACAATCGCCACTGTGAAGTTTTTTATGAAATACACAAAAGTGACGTCGGGCCAATGCTCATATTTTTAAAATTACGCAGCGGATTTCGAGGCAATTTTTACTAAAGAAATAGTAATTCAAAGGAAAGGTTTCAGTTTAAGTACTGTACAACCCGTGTGAAGCCGAATAAGTTATATAAAAAAACATATCATTAAACGGTTAAACTCACGTGTATTTCGTCACTACGTGCGACGTTTCCGAGAGCCTAGGTCCCCATTATAGCACTGAGCCCGCGTTCACGCCAAGCGACTCGAGTATGCGCGGCGCTCGCGTAGTGACTCAATACACGTGAGTTTAACCGTTTAATTGTATTTATAGTCATTATTTCTCACGAAAGTTTAAGCCCAACATAATATATTTTTCATCACACCTGCTCGGTAAGTGCGCCAATGCGCTGAGGCGATGCGCGCCGTAGATGCGTCATTACGCCCTAGGTCAATCAAGGATTTTCATACAACATTTAGGTCGCACTAGCGCCGCGCCGGGATATCTGTTATAAGAATGATAAAAAGTCATCCCTGATTTTGAGAGTGATTTAGACCATTTTAGATTAGTTTTGTGGAAATATATTCTTTTATTTACTTTTTTGCCTCACAGGTGTGATGAAAAACATTGTGTGTGCCACGGGCGGTGCAAGAATTATGAATTTCTTTCTACACAATTTCTTATTTACCGCCCTTAATACACAACGTACTACTAAAATCTGAAATGGGGTTTAATCCTACTGATCGTTTCAATTCATTCGTTCTTGTGAATATTGTACGACTTAGAATCTCGTGTTCAAGGCTTTAAGGTATTATTTTAGGTGACATCCAAGACACCTGATTGTGAATGATAATAATGGTCCGTTGAATTCGTATTTTGTATTGAAGATAAATGGCAAACCGAAGGACCCTTTTGAAGTACCCTTGAGATTAATGAAAATTTGCAATCAAGTTAAAGTTAGTAAAGCTCTTAAGATGTACAGTTGCGTTTAAATGGCGTATTGTAATGGTTATTTATTATTGTTTTATTCTTTTAACCCCAAAAAAATCCTGGATTCTAGCCTCAACGTCATCCTATATTACAAGAAAAAAATACAAAAAGATAGTGACACAAGGTTGTTTTTGAGACCGGTGCCTTATAAAGGGTTAATGGCTTCTGTCAGTTGGATAATTATTCCTGTATCGAGATATTATAATTTGGCTAATAGTGTACAGAGATGTTATAATAAGGTCTTACGCCGTGATCACACCCGTGAGTCTTACGAAAGTTGTAAGAACAGAGCTATACTAAAGAATGAGATAGTGACATTCACCTCTCGTTCCTTAATATAGCTCCGTCCCTACAACTTACGTAAGAACTTATAGGTGTAAGGCTGGCCATAGAATATGTTGTGGTTCGGTAAGTCTCTTTAGTTATAGCTAAACTTTGAAGGGACTGTCAGATGATGGTTAGATTTATAACTAATTCGGTATAAGTTTTTTTTATGTGACTATTATATGTATTGCATAAAATGAGAGTTTCAACACCATATTTTTCCAAATTTTTCGTAGAACCTAAGTCTCTATTTCCAACCGCTATGAGGCCTCTGTTATTCCCTATATGTACGTATGGACGCATTAGTAGATAATGCTCATAATCGACACGCAGGGCAAGTGGGTTGGCGAACGTAGCAGTGTGTCTCATGATTACCCTGCTGTCCATCAACAATCTTCAATAAGAAAATGATCAATGACACTTCAATTCAAACTATTGTTGATTTAAACTGCCAGTGCATGTAATATGATATAGGTACTTATTAAGATTCAGCTGTTTAATTGCATTAGTTAGTCCTTTTAATTAAATAAGTATAATATATGTTTTAGTCAGAACTTTCAAGGGGGTAGATTCATGTTACGCTTGTACCCACATTTTATCAGTTATGTTTTGTAAGAACATCTATTCCTGTTTATCCAATAAAGGAAATAAAAAATAAAATAAATAATCCCTTAGTCAAATTTACGAAGAAGAGTTGGGGTGGCGACAAAATGTACTATAACTATAGGTCATTTCACCAGAATTGAGTTGAATGATTACACACACATCCATATACTAATTGCAAAAAAATGTGTTGAATGAATGAACGATTTGCGTCAAAATTTTGAAGCAAATCCCCTGATTAAAGTATTTGGTTAATTTTACAGTTGCAATTGGGTTTGCTGTCATTACAAGAAAAGAACACTAATTTCAAATTCCCCGTGTGTTTACGTGACATGTTGATGTGTGCGTGACCTCAGCTCTCGTGGAAGTGTCTATACTCATTATGTCCCCTTTCCTCCAGGCACTCTTCAATGCTGGTCCAGCATCAGCAAGCTCCAATGGAGGATATGGATGACGAGCGTATTTGTCTCCTTGTTCGTGGCGCCTGCGCTGACCATATCGGCGTGCTACGGCGTCATCGTCGTCACCATCCGGCAAAAGAGCAGGAGGGTGCTTGGCAGGAGAGCTACGGCGAGCAGGCAAAGTAGGTTTAATCTTTTATGTATTTTTAGAATTATAACTAACATGAGACTCAAATATATTTAAATATATAGCGAAAGGAAACTCACGTTATTGAAGTCAAAAATTGCTCGACATGTTTCGATCCATTTAGAGGAAGATTTTGTGTCTTTCTTTTACTTCCACTCGTTTTTCTCTTTATTTGTATGTTATATTTATCTTCTTCATATTTGATTTTCTATTTTAAATGTGATACTTGTGATGTGTTGTTTCATATTATTATTGTTACTCCTTTTGTTTTTTTATTGCTATAAATCTTATTGCTACTTTATTATAAACGATGGAATAGACCTTGATTTCTACTACCATATTATTTACTTCGTTCATGATTCAACATAAATCCCAGTTCGCGCACTCTAATACAGTACGAGTAATATACTTATTCGTATTGTGCCTTCGAAAGTTCATTGCTAAATACAGCATTATAGAAAGAGTAAATATTTCCTAGAAACGAAAAATCCCACTCCTCCATAGTAAATATAGTACCTCAATGGGCGGTTGCTTCATTAGTTTCTAGGAAGAGCAGTTTCGTAACAGATTCCAAATGTTTCTCGGGAATTTCGCAATTATCGTCTTCGCATTTTACGATAATACCTATCCAACATCAAAGAAGCATGAAAAAATAAGTAATCACCTAACAATCAGTTTTCTGATACTAAAACACAAAGTATGCTGTAAAAATGGTAAATTACATAAACACCAGAAGATCCAAAAAACCGGGCAACGTCATGGAATGAGGAAGTTTTAAAATAGTTTGGTGATTGCTTTATTTTAGTAAGCCAGAGAAACATGAGAAACCTGTGTACCTATTGATACTATTACTGAACATGATGTAAAACAAACTAATGAAGCGGTTAGAAGAGCTTAACATTATTTAACTTTCCAATTATTTTAATATTTTATTGATTTATTTTTATCCATTTGATTGTATTTTGTAGCGAAACACTAAACTAAATTACCTTACAGGTGGTATCTTACATTTTTTCAGATACAACTTCGCGTTTGGAAGTAAATGACAAAACTTTAAATCGCCGTCATCTTTAACCTTTAGTTTGTGTTTTATTTATTATTTATTTATTTATTATAAGTATCCGTACAATAGATATTGAACTCAAATCGGTTCATAATTTTTATTAAACATCCATTGTACTGATCTTCGTAGGAAAAGTGGGGCGTCTCAACACAGGCCCTGTGAGCTTAAAGAGAGGCCCCAGCAAGATTGAATTAAATTTATTATTAATTGTGAACAATAAAATATACAGGGTGGGTTATTGTGAAATATACAGGGTGTTTGGGATAACGATGTAGGAATTTCTGGAGGTGGTAAAGGAGACTGGAGTTTGAACCCTATTTACCTTAGTCCAATATGTGACAGTTTTTTTTAAATCACGTTTTTCAAAATGTTAATTTTTATACCAAAAAGTAAAATTTAAAACAAAATATGCAATAAATAGCATTGATTTTTTTATAATTAACATAACAATTAGTTGAGTAATAAATAAAAAAAAACTGTCACATATTGGACTAAGGTAAATAGGGTTCAAACTCTTCCAATTAGTCTCCTTTACCACCTCCAGAAATTCCTACATCGTTATCCCAAACACCCTGTATAAAGGGTCCTCGGAAAGAACATGTCTAGTCAATTCAAATTACAGAATAAATAAAAAAACACCTTACTTTTAACAGAATAAGGTGTGAATTTGCCCTGATATTTTTAAAGCACTGGACATGTTTTTTCCGTGGACCTTTCATATTTTGTTATTTTTTTTTAGCAACCACAGACGGGCTAGTCACTCTTCCTAAATTCCGTACAAGGGGGTCTTAAAGTTTGTTTTGTTGCACAAACACCTTAACCAATACTCAGAACCCCCATGCAGTCGTAGAAATTTTGTCCACGTCCCCATACCCTTAAGCTCTCATAAAATCAGAGCCTAATCTGGTCATATTTCACCGCCAGCCGTCCAGTCGAGTCACGTTTCATTTAATTTTCTCTGAATCTCGTTTTAGTTTTTCTGCCCATCAATTTTGGGAACGTTGACGTTTTGTGGTTGAAAGAGCTTTTAGCGATATTTTCTTTTAATATTGCCTTGTTTGTTCTGTACGGTCAAATACAGAGTGGAATCGAAATTGTGATGGATTGTTATAAAAAATATGCGTTTATTCATGATTTTGATAGAGTTGTATTATGAATCAACTGTGTAAACAAGAAAAAGTCAATTATTCAATTCATGTTGGTGAATTTATCGTTGACTATTTGTCATAGAACAGAATTTCGAAAGTTGGTCCTATAGGCAAGTCAAGTAAATTACGACAAGAGTTATTAAACATAGCATAAAATTCATAGGCTTAAATTTAATCCTTTAATGTATAGTATAATCAGCAATTTGGTTCTAGAACTATTCAACTACAATTGAATACAACAAGCATAATTATATTATGATACACTGGGTCGATAAGTCAAAGTCTAAATAAAACTGACTAGTTTGAATACATCGTTTGACATAAATTGTAGTTTTTTAGCGACAGTATTCTTTGAAGAGTAATTATCTTGGATCACCATTTTTATTTCACTCTGTATTGGACAGTTGCTTTGACTGTCACTATGTCAATTAATAAGAATGTCGTGGCGTTTTTACGAAAGAGTTCACTGATTAGTCTCTTTGTTTCTATGCCCTTCGTGAGTGTTGGACGCATTAATCATATTGTGAAATGTTTCAAATTCCTATTTCATTGTCCAAGATTGGATTGTGGAATGGACAGTTATTTTGTAATCCGGTAAACAATAAAATGTGCATATATTTAACAAACCATTCATTTTCGTATTAGTTTGTCATTCGCCCAAATATCCAATGTAACTCAACCCTTCATTTAGTTTTTATTTTGGAAATAAAATCTGATATCTTACTATTGCAGAATACGATAGCTTCTAGGCAAGGACCGTGTAGGTACGCTTAAGGAAGCGCATCACCACTATTTTTGTTACCCTGAATTTCACACGATTAGTACAAATTTTTGAGTTCAGAATCATGCGCTGTGTGGTTAACAGTACTTTTCTTAGTACCTACTCTTTACTCTAGATTAATTTACTTATAATAATTATACCTTATATTGGAGAGAAATTATGAGCAGATTATTTTTACCACCACACGGTACACGGGTGACGGCTTATTTCAAAATCCCGGTTGAATATATCCGTTAGTTAAAAATTTAGTATCCTTAAGTCCTATAAATATTAGACTAACATTTATCTGACAGATATATTTCATGCAGAGGTGGTGAAACAGGCCCAATAAGTATTTGAAAGTAAGTGTTATGTGTTATTTAATTATAATAAGCGCCTGTAATCTGGAACATTTCATAAGCGAGTGATAAAAAAATATATGAACACAAAATAAAACAAAATTGTTCTCTTTCATGTTTGTGTAAATAATATTAATCTGATAACCAGCACAATCCGAACTCTCTAATACAAATAAATATTAGTTGCCTTTGAAATGCTGTCAATATTTACGATTCTCTGTTTGTTTTCCATTTGCCTGACATTTGAACTTGTTTGCTGCATCAACAACTCCCTATTAATATATTCCTGAAGCGTTTTTATGTTTTGTAAACAGATTTTAAGGATTATATTTCGATATATGAGTAAATAAGTCAGACGTTATACCTACAATGAAAATGAAGCATACATTTAGATATTGCAATAACATTTTCGTATTTTTTTTTTTATACCACGTCGGTGGCAAACAAGCATACGGCCCGCCTGATGGAAAGCAGTCACCGTAGCCTATGGGCGCCTGCAACCTCAGGGTGTCACATGCGCGTTGCCGACCCAATAAAAATAACGTTGGCACAACAAATAAGTGGCTCCACTCCACCTGATCGTAAGTGAAAAGTAGAGCCCAAATCGCGGCGGCAACGAACAGGAGACAATTAGTAACCTAGATTTTCTTTTACAATTTTCTACTATAGGGAATACTAAAAATCAGGGTGGGTTACTATCACTAATCTAGCAAACCATCCAACCTAGTACCTATTTCCCAGTGTAAATTTGTTAACATTATAATTAATTAATCAATCCAAACTTTACCTACCCTTATAAGTTTTTGTCTCGCTTGTTTTTTGACTTTTTTTTATTTTAGAAATTCATGGAGTTTGAAAAATGTTGAAAAATTTTGAAGTTTAGTGTCTTCCGCGTTTAACGTTACCGTAACAAACGAGTATTTCACTGAAATTAAGGGAAAGAAGAAAAATATGACGAATAAGATAACCACTTGTAGTCAGTCGCATGATAGCATAGTATCAAACCAAAAATGCTCATAATACTCCGCGGATCACTACAGAAATTTTGATACTGTTTCAAAACCCAGACGGTAGAAGGGTATAATGCTGTCATTGCTGACCTACCACAAACTTCGAAATTAGCAATTTCAATCGTCCGTCTCTGTCACACTAATTATGCCTTTATTGTAGTGACAGAGACAAATACTCAAAATTTACGATTTTTTTAATTTCGTGGTAGTAGGCATAGACTCGCTTGCTGGACTGATGAGTGAAAGAAATGCTAATTCCGGTGCAGAAACTTCCTATTTTACTAGCTTGCGTGTCTGTGGCACCACAAGTCGTATTTTAGGGACTCGGTCACCAAGCCACTTACGAATTTGGGTCATGCATCGGCGAAAAAACTTAGTTTGCCCCTTTCCAGAAAGTAAAAGGTTCCTAATTCAATTTGTGTCTTCGAAGCATGAATGGCGCTCTAAATTTAGTTTTGCAATCAAAGCCAGGAGGTTTGTAAAACGTATCATTAAGAAACGGTCAAAATATAGGAAAGTGTTTAGTAATTTGATATTCTTTATATCAAGCCGATGAGAAACAAGCATACGACCCTGATGGCCTGCAGCTACTGAGACATGACATGAGCGGTGCCGACCTTTTTGTTTAAGGAGAGCACTCATCTGCCCATCCGATCTCAACAAAACCATTAAGTGTCTCCATTAAGTTAAGGAAGTTTGTATAGAAGTTTCCTATTTTGTTACCAAATTTCTATACATTTTCGGTAACAAAATAGAATGTGTAATACAAACATTTTGAGATATTTTGGCAAATGTGGTGGATTTTGCTCAGCCCTCTACCAGCCTACCAATTTTGATCAAAATCGAAGACGTGATGCAAATGCACAAACTTTTTGAAAAATGCTCAAGTAACACAGATAAAACAAGATCTAAAGAACTTTTTTTTTCAGATAGCGATGACCTGGACACGCGCCGGGCGAGCAGCCGCGGCATCATCCCGAAAGCGAAAATCAAAACGGTCAAAATGACCTTCGTCATCGTGTTTGGTGAGTTGAAAGACAAGCCTCATTATGTTTTTAGAGTCTGTGTGAAAAGTGATGGAGTCAGGCCGTGAATTGATCATGTGGTGACAGCAGTAAGAGTACATTCTGTCATCAACTCTTCCCGCGGGTTTGGTACAAGACGTCTAAGGGATTGAAGTGTCACTGACCACCATTCTTGATTGTAGATTGATGAAGCGCAGCAGCGTCATCATAATGACATATTACTGCGATCGCTAATCCGCTTGCCCAGCGTAGCGATTATGGGCATTTACCTCCTAATGTAAGTCTATACGCAGAGTTAATAGGAGATGCCTACTTCCAGCAGTGGACTGAGATAGGCTGATGAGGTAATAAAAAAATATCATTTATTATCATCTTTTTTCACTATGTAAATCTATTTACATAGTATTAGTAAGCAATGTAAGCATGCATCGTTTCTTAGATAACTATCTTAATAATTATTACTTACTAAATCTGAAGCCGCACTGACTTTGTAATCTGTTACGGTTTTGATCCCCACGATACAGGCAATGCCTAGTGTGGGGTTCACTGAAATGTTATTATTGTGGGCTTGTTTTGTTTTTGGATAAATATTTTTTTTTGTCTTACATTTTAAATCATTTTATAACTTATTAATTACAAGTTTTCTTAATTTTTGTAGGTATAATAATATTTATGTATTATTACTGTTGTCCTATGTCTGCAATAAAACGATTTGTTTAAATAAATTCCAATTTATAATCATACTAAATGCATTCACAACGGCACTGAGTGAAGTAATCCTAAATTAGTAAGCAAGATCTAATGTGTTCTTGTCTCATACCAATCTTGTAGTTGAACTACTTTACAGTGATCTATATAGCCCTTGACAGGAACGTTTGAACTGATTGCCAAATCTGTCGTATGCGCAGGCGTATGGTTTGCAGATCACAGCGGAACAAATTTTGTGTATTCCTCAGTAGATGTAGAGGTATTATTTGGGTGGACTGGAAAAAAAATGTACAAAATCAAATGCCATTGATAGTTCCGAAGGAAAATTTTGTGTAACAACTTTTGGCGTTTAAAAAGGGCGACAAACTCAAATTTTCTATTAGCGATCAATTAATAATACGGACGTACCTATATCTTTTAAATCTGTCCCCATTTACTTACTGCCGAAGGTTGTTGGACGTAGTAACTATACCACATAGTTTATAACTAACTTTCGTAACACAATTGACGTCATCAACATCTTTGTTTTGATGATGAAGGCTTTAACTAGGTATGTAATTTTTTTTTAATCGATCCATTTCTAATGATACAGCATATTCGTCAGTTGTAATATGAATTAATGTAACCACCAAATGACGATTTTTCAGGAGAGCCCAAAAACTAATTTGACATTTATAAAGTATGTTGTATCTTTTTAGTTAATTATCCTATTGAAATGATGTTTATCTTATTTGTTTTATTTTTGAGAGGTCTATTTGACACACAGTTACTAACTGCGACCACAGTTGTAGTTCAGGAAATGGCTGGTGCTTACGTTAAATATTTAAAAAAAATTTGGGGTTACGTTAATAATTTAATGAAAATCATCAAAAGTGGATTTCGTAACTTAGTGTAACTCACAAATTGAAATCGAATTGCTTATAAGCCATACATCACAGATGGCGCTTACAGCATTGACATTTATAAAAATATGGTGAGTACATTAGGAAGGACATATTTTGTACTAACAAATTTGTACTTACGTTAAAATATTGTCTATGATTTTTTGAAACCTTTACATACGTTAACAAAAAACGTAGAAACCTAATAAAATGGCAAAGTTTTTGTTAACGTATTCGACATTTTTTTCCGAATATCAATATTTTAAATACACCGTTCGATAGAGCAGGAAATTTGCAGTCGACGGTATACTTAACTCAATTTCGTCATTTTGGTGGTTACATTAATTCATATTACAATCGACGATATCTGGGTCATTAATTTCAGTCTGTAAAACAAAAGTTGTCCACTCTGGTGGTCAAAAGGAAACAGCTTGTTTAAATAATATATATGTCACGATTTTATTAAGTGTGTAGAGGTGTAGACCGGGGAACCTAGTTTGTACCGTATTGTTTTAACTAGCAAAATTAAAACTTGAATTCTTTAACTTCGCATATGTCCACCGGAAAGTCAATAACCTAAATCTGACTATAGCTCGCATTCATCATCGCATTCACATCTCTTACAAATTAAATGATAAGTGATAGCCATTTAAAAATAACATTGAGCCACAGGAAGGTAAAAACTGTTTATAAATAGAAGGACTACCCGAATCTTCGAAAATAGTAGAGCTCGAGCATCTCTGTCACCCCATTGGTACCTTCATTGAAGTTATAGCGACAGATACTCAAAATTTTTGGTTTTTGATGCTCGCTTGCTTGCAGTACCGGGAATTTCTAGAGAACTGAACGCAATTCTTCACACGGAAAACTGTTTCGACATTTCTCATTAGAACAGCGTTCTGTCTCGCTTCAAGAGCTCATTAGCCTGTTTCCTGGAAATATACACGTTTATGGAAGTATTTTTGAAAAGATGCAGTCAGTTAAATGATAAACAAAATCGCGACAGACAGACAGCGAACAACGACATATTATAAAGTCCCGTCTTTACGCTTTTGGGTACGAAACATTGTGAATTTTATACCCCACAATAATAATCCTAGAGCACATCTATTTTCGTCAATAAAATGAAAAAAGTTCCAACATTTCTACACCGTCTCTTGCCAAGTTTAGTGACAAGCTTTTAGACCGGAGTGAAATGTCTTTCCTTGATTTAAAACTTGCTGACTAACATCGGGAGTATGCCAAGGTAAAATTAGAATCTGATATCAAACATTGCGTGGGGGCCTAGCCAAGACAATCGTATGTACATCGAAATAAAAATAGTTTACGGAAATGATCACGTTACTTTTGTTTTAATCTTCAATTTTTAAACAAAATTGCTACAATGGAAATCTTACAGTTCAATAGGTATCCGTATGACACATTGCTTTTATTCATATTTAAAGCAGAATTAATGAATTATGTTCATAATAATATTGTTCATGATATTACAGCTAGTTTTACACATAAGTGGCCTAACAAATTGCTTTCCCCAGTTTAACTAAATGTCCAGTGTAATATAGTACTTGTGCATCTAGGGAGGTAAGTACCTACTAACGAGAGTGTTTTAATGGCTTGAGTTAGTATTCCGCTTACCGACCGTGATGCATGACAATGTTTTTCATCACACTTGCGAGCAAAAAAAGTTTTAACCCTTAAATGCATGACCTTGACAAAGATTTATTCAAATTTGAATTCTGACATGCTGTCAATAGAGTCAAAAATACATGATGCATATATACATCAATATGCATTTAAGGGTTAAGACAAAATATTATTAAATGACGTACTAACATTTCTATTACTCCCTAAGGAATTTCACTTTTCTATTACTCCCGCGATGCATGCAAGCAGTGGCGCGCTCACAAAGCAAGTGTGAAGAAAAATAAGTTTCTTGTGGCACATCATCTGAAATGTCTTTAAATATAATTAAGGCTGGTTGAACATTAATTGCTTTTTTTTAATAATTGCCCTGAATTGATAAACTATACATAACTTTACAATCTTTTAAGACCACCACAAAACGAAATAGATATTCAGTCAATTTCATTTCCGTTTCAGAGTTTTCCTCAAAAAGTATTTACAATAAAAGACTATCTAAAATGTATATAATTATTATGATGGTAGAGAAACTATGAAATACCATATTGAGCCTCAAAAATTAATTAATTGAAGTGGTAAAAAATATTGTTAGATGGAACATGATTTCAAAAAATTAAGATATATATCGTCAGACTCCGAAGCCCAGTTGGTAGTGACCCTGCTTACGAAGCTGGAGGTTACGGGTTCGATTCCCGGCGAGAGCATTATTTGTATATTTATTTTATCACAAATATTAGTTCCTAGGTCATGGCTGTCTATGTATTTAGGTATATATATTTATCTACTCGTATATCGTCGCTTGGTACCCACGTCACAAGCCTTAATTCAGCTTACCGTGGGAACAGGTCGATTTGTGTAAAATATCCCAAGATATCTCTTTATGTATACTTTTTTGAAATATCGTACAAAATTAGAGTTTTCGCGTTGAATATACGAACCAAATAAATAAGTGTCATGATATGATGTTTCCAGCAACGGGACAAATAATAAATATGACCGCAATATCAAAACTGTGAAGCTATATTACTCCAGTCACATCAAATACATGAACTAATGAGCTGACATCACTTTGAATATGACAACATGACACGACACAACACAACATGTCACATAAACATGACATGTTCCGTGTTCAAACATGACATGACAGAATACTGTTTCCTCTAGAAAAAAGCTTTCACTACAACAAAGTGATTTAAAGCCGTTGTTGAACATTAGTGCTTCAAAAACCGGAAAATATAAAGTAACAATCTAAACGTTTGAAATGTTTGAAGTGCCAAAATATTGTGGGCGTGGCTAAATATAGAGCTTTAAGATGTTAATTTATTTTTAATTTGCCCGCACAATTTCGTTTCAGTATGATTTTTTTACGACCTTGTAGTTATCGTGTACGGTGGACCGGAAGTTTTTGTTGGAATTTTACACGTTTGGGTCATCAAATGCCTATAGCGATTTTCAAGATGTTGTGTCACTTGTTAATTGCACGTGACAAAAGAAGGTAACCTTGGTACTTTGTTGTTGAGTAGTATGAAGTCCCATTACTATACCTAGATATTTTTCTAGCAGAAACGAGAGATTAGCAATATTGAAAAAATAATTATCATATATCGAAATCAGTTAGCGTGTTTTGTGTTATCTGTCTATTTGTCGCGCATATAATGCAAAATTATTACTTATAAATAAGATCTTCTCATAGATGCTATTTGTCAGAACAGAAACATCAACTTTCAAATAAAAAATAATTATTCAAATCGGTTCACCGCGTCGGCAATTCTGCGGTAACAAACATAAAAAGGGTGATTCTTATTTAGTATGACAGGTGTGTCACGACCATGTTTGAAAGTTAAGGGTTCCCAGGAAGTGTAACATTTTGATACTTATTTGTGAAGTAGCCCCTGCTTAAAGCCGTTCATATACAGGGTGTTAGGGATAACGATGTAGGAATTTCTGAAGGTGGTAAAGGAGACTAATTGGAAGAGTTTGAACCCTATTTACCTTAGTCCAAAATGTGTCAGTTTTTTTTTAAATAAAAAAAAATTGAACTCACACTTGCCTACTAACTACAAGAAACTTATTTTGTTTGGTGACGGCGTTCAACAATTTGTGTCGGCAATTCTGAGGTAACAAACATAAAAAGGGTGATTTTTATTTAGTATGACAGGTGTGTCACGACCATGTTTGAAAGTTAAGGGTTCCCAGGAAGTCTAACATTTTGATACTTATTTGTGAAGTAGCCCCTGCTTAAAGCCGTTCATATACAGGGTGTTAGGGATAACGATGTAGGAATTTCTGGAGGTGGTAAAGGAGACTAATTGGAAGAGTTTGAACCCTATTTACCTTAGTCCAATATGTGACAGTTTTTTCTTAAATCACGTTTTTCAAAATGTTTAGTTTTATACCAAAAAATTACTTAAAAAGTTAAGTTTAAAACAAAATATGCAATAAATAGCATTGATTTTTTTATAATTAACATAGCAATTAGTTGACAAATAAATAAAAAAAAATTGAACTCCCACTTGCCACACAACATTTTTATTAATAATTTTTCTAGTTCATCATTACTGATTTCTAACAGTAAATTAAACTTTATCGGCCTGTGAAAAAAAAGTAGTTGGGATATGAGTCTTCCTATTCATGTAAAAACATGCTTGATTTTCTAGGTTTTGATTACAAAAAAAGTACAACAAAATAGCAATTAGTTTAAAAGTTATCGTCGATCAATTGTTGAACGCCGTCACCAAACAAAATAAGTTTCTTGTAGTTAGTAGGCAAGTGTAAGTTCAATTTTTTTTATTTAAAAAAAACTGACACATTTTGGACTAAGGTAAATAGGGTTCAAACTCTTCCAATTAGTCTCCTTTACCACCTCCAGAAATTCCTACATCGTTATCCCAAACACCCTGTATAAAAATATAGAAAATTAAGTCTAAGTAACCTTAACTTTCTGTACATGGCTGTGACAACTCACAAATCTAAATAAGAAATACCCAAAAAACATACGGCCGAATTGAGAACCTCCTCCTTTTATGAAATCGGTTAAAAAGACCTTTGCAGCATGACAATAGATAGCCGTGTATCTGGCTGACTATACATAGTGCCATAATGGTGTCATTGACCGAACTTTGAATGGAAGCCCCATGAAACTTTATCGGATGGGCCATAAACACTGTTTAGATAAAAGGTTAGACTCGTTAAAATGTCGGGAGTTCTCGCCAAAATCTGTCAGCTTTGAATAAATAAGAGTAAATTTTGTAATGCGAGGAATAAAATTAATAATTTTCGATAGGGATATTAGATAAAATTCGTTTTTCAGCAAATAAACAAGATTTCAATGATAACCAGACTTTTATTTACTTAAATGAAATTAAACTCAAATTACATGTTCACGGTCAAAATGGCGTCGCTACGTCCACAGAAAACAAGTGACATCTATGGTCGATATGGAAACTAATTAAAAGAATTTGTGACGCAGGCGTATTATGTATTCAGCCAGTTCTTAAATAAAATTTAATCTTAACAGATAAGAGTACCTAACTTTTTTTTTCACAACATTTCTGACCTGTATCTATTATTGGAGTAACTAACTAGTCTAGAACCTTGACAGCGTTTTAAAATAAAACGGAGATAATTTTTATTCAACGGAACAAATGGGTTTGGTTTCTGTTTTTGTTTTTAATTTCGAATACTATAATTATTACTATAATTATTACCAACTTCTAGCTTTTTAGATTTAAATGGTCTCAATCAACATTTCAGTGCTTCACCGGTTACTCTTGACCCGCTTATTAAAACATCAACTTTATCACTTCTTGCGTCTACTGTAAACCCCGACTTAACTCCCTTTGATTTTGGTACTATCTCGGCGGATGAGACACTTGCGCTTCTAAATTCGGTTAGGACGAAAGCCGTCGGTGAAGATAGCCTCAGCATAGATATGCTTATGCTTGTAGCGGATTTCATTGCTCCTATCCTTTCTGATATCCTGAATTTTTCTTTGTCAACTGGGTCCTTTCCTGCTACTTGGAAATATATTATGCTCATGTGATTCCCCTCCCCAAATCTCCCAATCCTGTTTCTTTCTCACAATATCGCCCTATTTCTATCCTCCCTGTCCTTTCTAAAATTATTGAGCATTACGTAAATCGACGTCTCCTGTCCCATCTCAATAGAAATTCGTTGCTTAACCCCCTGCAATCTGGATTCCGCCCTGGGCATAGCACGGTTTCTGCTTTGGTTAAGGTCACTGATGACATTCGACTTAATATTGAGTGCAAAAAGCTTACTGTCCTGGTACTACTAGATTTTAGTAGTGCTTTTAACACCGTCGACTTTGACATCCTCCTCGGTATCCTTCGTACTATGAATGTTACACATACTTCTCTTGCATGGTTTCGAAATTATCTCGTTGGTAGGCGTCAGCGTGTCAGAGTTGATGACAAATTGTCCGAGTGGTGCGACCTCTCCGCTGGCGTACCGCAGGGAGGTGTTCTTTCTCCGCTTCTTTTTTCAATTTTTATAAACAGCATTACCGCAGAACTTTCATCTTCATATCACCTTTACGCGGATGACCTACAGATCTATGCAGCGGCTAGTATTGATAATCTTGCATCTTTAATTGATCAAATTAACACTGATTTGGAGTACATACGCTGCTGGGCATTTAAATTTGGTTTGAAGATCAATGCAAAAAAATCGCAAGCAATTGTTATCGGTAGTCCTTATTTCATAAATAAGCTTTCAGACATGGTGATACCAATATTATTTTTGATAATATTTCTATTCCTTTCTCTTCTTCCGTCAAGAATTTGGGTGTCATCATTGATCAGACGCTGTCTTGGTCCCCCCACATTGCTGCGGTGAGTCAAAAAGTTTTTGGATCTCTCCACTCTCTAAGGCGGCTGCAGAACTTCCTCCCCTTTAATACA
The DNA here is from genome assembly GCA_025490895.1 of Thaumatotibia leucotreta. Taxonomy (NCBI): domain Eukaryota; kingdom Metazoa; phylum Arthropoda; class Insecta; order Lepidoptera; family Tortricidae; genus Thaumatotibia; species Thaumatotibia leucotreta. The sequence continues at coordinate 50,027 of JALPQI010009009.1, forward strand.
AAATTGACGCTTGCACAGTCGCTCCTGCTTCCCCTCCTGGACTATGGTGACGTTGCTTTCCTGGATCTTAGTGAGGAGTTACTCGACAAACTTGAGCGGTTACAGAACGTTTGTATTAGATACATTTTTGGTCTTCGTAAGTATGATCACGTCTCTAGCTTTCGGTCCCAACTTGGTTGGATTCCCATTCGCCAACGCAGAGATGTGCATATCCTGTCATTGCTTTTCAACATACTTTTCAATCCTGCTTCCCCTCCTTACCTTACTGAAAGATTCAAGTATTTAGCAGATGGCAGTGGTCACCGTTTGCGTTCGAGTGCCAATATAACTTTAGCTTTGCCTACTAATAAGACCCGTACATATTCTAAGTCATTCACAGTGCACGCTGTAAAGCTGTGGAATGAGCTGCCCCTGACACTTAGGCAATCGCAGTCTGTAGCAGCACTCAAGGTTAATTTGAAAAAGTTCTGGATGTCCAATGTAGTTTGATTTGGTTGAATACTGTATATATATTTATGCTTATATATGTACATATATTTATCTTTTACTTATATATATTTATTGTTCAGTAATGTATTTATGTATGGTTTTTAAGTTTGATATAATAAAATTAGGTACTATGTATGATTTTTGTTTTCCTGTGCATACTTGTTGTATATTGTATGTTTGTCTATCCTGTCATTTTACTCTCCAACTCAATTACTCTAAGGTTAGCTGGAAGAGATCCCTTATAGGGATAAGTTCGCCTTTGTAATAACATTTTTATTATTATGTCGAAATTTTAGTTTTGTACAATAAAGTGCTTTACTACTACTACTACTACTACTACTACTACTATTATCTAATTTCATTCCTATTTCACGACTTTTGATTTAAAAGAATATCTACAACCTAACGCACTCACATTTTGACTAGAAAGAGAGGCAAACAGCAAAATTGTATATTGTAACTTTATGAAACGTGACCCTGCAGTTTGGGCTGTGCGTTGCTTTTTATGTCAGTCAGTGTCTACTTTCATATATTTAGATAGCATTTTTGTATTGATGTCAATCCATATTAAAGTAAGTTAGGTAATTATAATGCCTACATACATGATTTTTTCATATGTTTTGGACCTACGGATCAAAAGTTAGAGGGGGAGACACAATTTTTTTTTCTTCTAGAACGATTATCTCCGAAAATATTGACTTTAGAAAAGAACTTTTATTTTAAGACCCCTATTTTTAGACCTATTCAGTGATACCCCATACTAAAGGATTACATCAAATAAAAAAAATCATCCCCACTTCACCAGTTGAGGAGGTACCAGAAAGATTTTTTTTCTAGTTTTTATTGTACCACTTTATTGGCATGATAAATATGTATTATACGGCCACTGAGCTATGCTGCGGACAGGTGGCCAGACGGACAGACGGACATGGCGAAACTATAAGGGTTCCGTTTTTGCCATTTTGGCTACGGAACCCTAAAAAAGAGACTGGCAGTACAGAGTCTGACTATCTAAGCACACACGCACGCGCACGTGCTTCACATTCACATGCATCCGTGTAGCCTGCTATGCTATTCTCTTATTCACACATTCGACGCTGCGTTCGTCAACGAGCTCGACGTCGAGACAGCCTTGTCTAAAATCCTAGCTGTTTTATTTGACATTAGGAATCGAGGCTGTGAGCGAGGTTGTGGGCGAGTGCGTCGCTGTTTTTCGTTAGAGAATACGAAGTTCGTACATTAAACGTCAAACTCTCGACGCAGTGTAGTTCCAGCCCACGCCGTATTCGTCGCCGAGCACTAGTGTCGTTTAAAGTACATTAGTGAATACCATTTTTAGGCTCGACGCTGCCACAGCGCTGACAGCAAGGCGGTTTCCTTAGTGAATAACACTGCTGACTTTTAGACTGCTTTAGTTGGCACATGACTAATGACTAAAGCAACAGTAGGTATCTCGAAGCGACATAGACTATCCGTCTCTCTTATATTACCATAGTTAGTAGGTGACGGTGAGTCTACTTCGCGCCGATAATATACTGTTGCATCAATGCTACGCCTACTGTTTGTCATTTATTTTTATAGCATTTATATTCTTAGAGGATTCTTTAATTAATCATACGTACTTATTGCTCGTAAATACTAATGAGTAATGACATATAATAAATCGAGTAACCGAAAAACTAAATGGATGACACGTCGCCCAGGTAATTTATAGCGTCTCGTTTAGTGCTTTCGCCAAAGAGCTCTTACCACAATTTTTGAAGCACAGAGCATAGATCGAAACACGATCGACATGTCCACTCAGACTTAGCCAAAATAACATTCTGCAATCGTATACCTACGATAAATAATAAATGTATGAGAAAATGAGAATGATAGATTCGTACGAAAACGCGGCCATTTCCATACATTGTTATGGTCACGTGACTTATCGCTTATCGTATACGCACATGATTGTTGCGACAATATGTCGCCGCGAGATAGATCTCCCGTTCTTCACTAGCTACATTAACAAAAGAGGGACGGATAGACTATCTCGCGGCGCGATACTGTCGCGCCAATCATGTGTTAAGCACCTATGCTTGCAAATTACTCCAAAAGTGTGATAGGCAACAAGTCGATCGTGATTCGCGGTGTGCGGTTCGTTCGTTCTATGGGAATTTCGGTGTGGATGTGTCGTGTTAATTGATAATTACTGCCAATGAATCTACAGATGTAGTGAGAAATGACTTGCCTTCGGAAACGTTCGTCAACGTCATGCTGTGTCAGTCTATCTCACTGAGACTGACAGTAATAGCTGTCATGCTACTTCAGTCAAACTCGGTGACACTGCCTGAAACAGCATGTGTTTACGAACGTTTCCGAAGGCAAGTAATTTCTCACCACACCTGTACTAACGCTACTAAAGTAAGGTTAGTACTTTTGTTGATTCAGGCGTTGGCTAGAATCATCAGAGTAATTTATAGTGGATGAAATGTAAGATGGCGGATATTTACGAGCCACATAATGTAAAGGCCGTTTATTATTATTTTACGGCTTTGGTAAACTCGTGGAAAATCACCATAAAATTCCGCCGTTAAATTTTGAAGAACCACACGGTTTTTATGTTCGATTAAAAAAGAAGTTAATATCTTGAAGGTCAGAATTTAATTAACAATTAAGGTTACACTAAAATTGAACATGACAAAATAAAGTTAATAAGGCCTCTCCATTAATTTAATTAATAGCGTCGCGACCCTGGGTCCAGGGGCCTCTGGCGCTTTGAGACTCTTTAAAAAAATTCAAAGAGACTCAAAGATACCATGGAAGACCAAAGATCTGGCAGCTACCTCGCTTAACAGATCAGCCTCGTGATCCAGCGGGGTAATGCTGCCAGCATCTTTGGTACCAGGCCACGGCCGGGGATCATTTTTAGATTTATCTATAATATAGCTAAATCTGAAAATGGTACCCGTCCGTGGCCTGGTACCAAAGGTATATATATTATATATATTTATTTATAAGGTATATATATTATATATATTTATTTATATTGTTGTTTTATAATATTATAGTTCTAATTTTGTATATTTTTGTCGAATATGGAAATGTTTATTTGAAGAGAAAAAAAATTGCAACTACTGTATTTTACATCACACATAATTATATCAATCACGTCATTAGCTTATCTCAGTCCACTGCTGGACAACGGAGTATTCTATTTTTTTTTTTATTAGCTATGAGTATGGATCCATTGGTATAATGCGGTATAGTTGGTTACACGCTGGGCAAGGGGTTTAGCGATCGCAGTAGTGTGTCCACTATGATGATGTTGCTACCTATCATGAATCTTCAATAAATTAATGTTCAGTGACACTTTAGTTCCTTAGTCGACTCCTTCAACACCCACAGGAAAAGTTGGGTTGGCGATAAGTGTATTTCTGCTGCCTTCACCATAATTAGAAATATGCTAATCCGATCGAACGTGGCAACCATGGTTATTTATCATAATGCGTCCAAACACGTAAATAATAGAAGGTCTATGTCCAGTAGATTGAAATGATGATCAATGATCATTGATCATGATGATAGTCTATCGGTTGGTAAGTATTTCTTTTTATTTTATCCGTTTCCGTAATTTTGAATTCATAGGTAAATTTTGGGAAATTTCTACGCAGAATCACGAGCTCTTTCGATCCCAAGAGAAAATTAAAAGTCCCAAAATTTCCGTACATTCTCCGTTTTTGGTTCCTTTGTTATCACTATACAAATTGTATGGAAGATAGTAACAAAATAGGGAAAAAACCCGTTGTAATCGAAAAAGCTCGTAATTCTGAGTGTAAATAACACAACATTTACCCATAAATTCAAAACTATGAAAATGAACGAAATAAAAAGAAATGCTCTGGTATGTATAAGTACCTAATTTTATTGTTTTTTATTACCTAATTAGGTACAAGGATAAATTGATTGACCTCTATTTTAAGAATATCTGATGATGACTTCCGAGTAAATCAGAAGTTCGAACTTAATAAGAAGATTACATAGCCCTCCGCGCAAATTATTATTACGAGAGCATATTTTATTAAAAGTACACGATAAACAAAACAAGAAGTAATTAAATTATAAGGAACTCGGCAATTTATTATGTTTTCTTCCTTTTATTTTTGATTAATACCTATCTTTGGCAAATAAACGGAAAATAATGGACGATCGGCAGCAAAATAAATCATCCCTCCGTAGCCACCTTGACGGTTTTGAAAAACTTAAAGATATGTCACGGGCTACTCCATTTTCCTACTACTAAAAATCAATGCAGGCAACAAACTTACGACTATATTGTATTTCCAAAAAAATACACATATTTAATTGTTATAAATGGGATTTCATTTTAAGATGAGTTAAAAACCCCTTAAGTCTATTTGAGCTATTACATTGAATTGATAAGGTTAAAATTCTATTAAAATGCATGTGGTCAACACATAACTCACTGGGTTACTCACGTATATATTTAAGTTGATGCTTGCTCGACATGTTTGCGTGAGTAACCCGTCTCGATAATATTTTAATATGATCAACACATGTATACCTAATGCATGAAAAAGAAGCTTAGTTGATAATGACCTACGAAGCTGGAGGGTTCGAATCCAGGGGAGGGCATTTATTTGTGTGCTGTCACAAAAATGTATTCTTTAGAGGCTTAGTATCTATGTGGATTTGTCTGAGAGAGATTTGTTTCTCTTACTTGCTTAGGTGTCAATTGTCCCATGATATTAAAAATAATAATGTTTATTTGTAGAATAATAAATAAATTAGTACAATGTCCTCACGCTACTTGTAACATGGAATTGTTTGTCGGATATTCGTTTGCTTAGAGGTTCGAGTGCCCAAACTAGGTACCCTGTATTTCAGGATCCGTTCCTCCTCGCAATGGAGCATTTCCGATGCAGACTAT
>JALPQI010009010.1:0-35948 GCA_025490895.1 Thaumatotibia leucotreta
AAAGAGCAACACGCTCATATGAACGGAATAATTAAAAAAATAATTTTTCGGTTTTCCTTTTATTATATTGTAATTTGAACCATTGTATATAGTAGAACATATTTGACCTTACATTTTTAGGATAGAAATGAAAGTCACGTAGTCAACGAAATATCTTTATTTTAATTAAATGTGATAATTAATATCACTTAAATCTTTCCTAGAACAATAACAAATTTGGTATAGTATGTTCTAAATTAATTTTAATCAGTCCACAAGAGTATCACAAAAGTATTAATATTATTCTACAGGTCACACTTTTTCGTTTATAGACGATTAAAGTTACGTAAAAATCACAATTTCACTCCTATACATTTGGGAAAAGGGCCCTTATGGCCAATCACAGACAAAACATGTTGATTATTATAATAAGGCACCATATTAACTTAATTTTTTTGCTAATCTTGTACCAAAACTGCAATTCGAACAAAAAATGTTATTATAATTTTTCGAAAATATTGATCGGTAATGAGTAATTTTCACTTAAAGTCAACGTTAATTAATTCACATAAAGTACCTGCCTAGTGATCCCGAAAGATAACACAATATGTATTGTTCACAGTCCGTTATTACTAAAAAAATATTCATAAATCACGTGAGGACATTTTAGGTGATTTTTGGTCAAAAATCATGGTCAAATATGAAAAACGCGAAAAATTAAACCAGACACACCGCGTGAAGAGTTCGACATGCAAATTGTCGCGAGTAAGTAGGAAAGAGATGGTAATAGTGGCGGTGTAACGCAAAGGAATGACGCCGTCGAGAGACGTTTTGAAGTCAGTCGAGAAATGTAGTAGGTAGGCCTACCTACACGTAAATTAAAATTTAAAACGACCGTAGGTACTGAAGTACCTAAAGCACTTTTTGTGATTATACCTATGTACAGATATATTTTAGCTTAAACTTGTTTATAATATCAGATATGAGTACCATGGATTTCACGAAAGCTGCCGTGACTGATTAGTGCGTACCATCAGGGCAGCCGTATACTTGTTTACAACCGCCATAGTTTAAAAAAAGAACAATTGCAAACAAATACTTGTAAACAAATTTAATTCATTCATGTTGTTGATGTCATTTTTGTATGCTATTCCCACAAGGGACCTTTTCTACTAAACTTTGAACTCAAATTTAGTAAAGAAAGAATTAACGAACACAGCTGACACCAAGGTACACATGTACTCTTGTTTGTATATTTTACTATTTTATATAAAAAGAAAAAACGATAATTTTGAATGGTTTTACAAAATCGCCAATATCTCCGTAACTAGAAACTGCCATAAGGGACCTTTTCTTATGGACGGTCACAATTATTCTCAATTATAATTAGGATTGTTCATTATTTTCGGAAAGTTATATTTGCGACAATAATTTCAAGGTCTACTTAGATTTAAGTAGAAATGCCGCGAAAATCAACCACTATCCGGTATCTGGCCACAATTTTCCGAATAGTGCCTTACTATCAGGTCTGTTATTTATTACCATGGTTACGGTCGCCTGAGTTTATGCATAATTATGATGAACTATGCAAACATGCATTTTTCTGGTGTTAATAAACCCTTTCCTTTATGGGCCATCTACAAACATGGATTATATGCATGTTTGCATAAATAAAGTAGCGTAATTTTGCATAAAACCAGCGTGACTCAGGCGACCGTAACCATAGCAATAACAGACAGAAAAAAGTTAATTCACCAAAGTACGATTGAAAAAAAAAGTGGTGTGCGAAACTAAGGAATGGAGAAAACGTAGCCAGGCCAATCAATAACAAATTAAGATGAAATTGAAGCTCGAAATTCTGACGCCACTGCGGCGTCGCTAACTTCTGCAATACAACCTGGCCCGCGTTACAGGTGCATTCACTATTATTTACAAGGTTTTACTTATCTTGTAATCTACGGCAGCCTCTGTAGCCTAGTTGGTAGTGACCCTGCCTACGAAGCTGGAGGTTCCGGGTTCGAATCCCGGCGAGGGCATTATTTGTGTATTTATTTATCACAAATATTTGTTCCTTGGTCATGGCTGTCTATTTATGTAAGTATCTATATGTATCTATCTATTATATATATCGTCGCTTAGTACCTACACCACAAGCCTTAGTTGAGCTTACCGTGGGACTAGGTCGATTTGTGTAAGATGTCCCAAGATATTTATTTATTATTTACGTGTGTTAAGATCTCCCCTTATTCATACACGTCTCCTAACTCACCAATCTTATTGGTTCACAGTTAACAACGACGGACGTGGAAGCGGGAGACGATGTGGCCGCGTTCGCGTACCTGTTGCCGGCCACTCCAGTGCTCACCATTGCTCAGCTCGAGCAGTTTAATGCCTCTGGAAAGGTTCGCTAGATTCGCATTATGGTTATTTTGTGGAACAACTCGAAATTGTTTTATTAAGGGCATTTTTACTTTTTGGGTTACCCAATTAGCGCGAAGTTAAAAATTAATTTCAGTCAGCTTCGTAACAACAGTTAAGTACAATATCTTTAGGAATTTAAACTCGATTGGCGTTTTAATATTATAATATGGCGTATAGTTTGGAAAATGAACACCAAGACCGAGATATTATTGAAATTTAGTGCTTAATTGTCGTTACGAAGCTGACTGAAATTAAGGTTTTTTAACTTCGCGCTAATTGGGTAACCCAAAAAGTAAAAATGCACTTAAATATCTTTTGGGTTGCATTTTTAAGAAGTAACACTACTATGTATTTATGTTTAAATATTAGGTGTCATATACTATAAATACATATATATATATTAATAATTGATTCTTATAATATTTAAATCTAAATTAGGGGTAATTCCACCAGATTGTCACCAGTGGGATTTTTTCCCCACCAATTACTTTGGTGGTAACAGCTGGGAATATTAATTCACACTAGTTAACACTAGTAACATATAGGGAAATACATCTCAGTTGTTATCACTGGTAAGAAACTGGTGGTAACAGGCGGGAATAGTCGAAAATGTTAAAATTAGACTGAATATAATTGAACTAATCTTAAAATGAACTAATCTTAATACTACAAGAAATATCAACATACGTAAAATGTCTACAACTTACTTCGATGTAAGGTGCTCTGAAAGCTGTGACACCGGCGTCGAACGTGTTAGTACCATGATACTTTAATAAAAAGTGATAAATTATAAATATTTGATGTCATATTATATACCAAAGAAAAACGACCAAGATCACCTAACGTCCGAGGTGGGGATCGAACCCACGTGCTCAGCTTTCGCGGCTGATGCCTGCCTGCACCCCTCGGCCACTCATTATCATTAAGTAGTGTGACTACTGGGGAAAAATAAAAAGTACAAATCAAAATATTTAGTTAATAAATAATTTGATTTGTGGTTTCACAATACGTTCAAAATGTGATAATCCAACAGTATAAGTTTATCGTTGTTTACAGAGCGAAATACAGCAACTCACACAACTGCGTGCGGACGCAAGTATCCAGCACGGAGAGGTGAAGCTGGCCGCCGTGCCGGCCAACAACTCCACAAGCCAGCTCTTCACTGTGGCCAGGTACTAGACACATTCTTATACTATAGCAACTCATAATGGATTTAACTTGAAATATTTTTAGTATAAACACTGAATCTTATACCCGCCTTGAATTTGACATCGACCTTGCATTTGAATGGGACAATTTTTTACATTTATGAAAACCCAATCGGACCTTTGCCATGTTTATAGGTGAGCCGGACATTGATAGTTTTATATATCAGACTACGGTGGTTACAATGTAATAGTAATATTAGAGATAGGTTAATCGGGAGAAGGCCGCGAGTCACTGTCAAAAGGCAGCTGGAACTAGTATGGCTGCCAAGTTGAGCAGTAAAAACGATGCGAGGAGATTTTTATGCGATGCTTAAATTCTTCAACTTAAACTTCATTAACTTATTCTTCATTCTTAAACTTTGCACCATTTTCTCATTTTTTATATAGTTTGTTTAGCCTTTTATCCACTCACGTGCTTTGTTTTTTTTCTATGTAAAATAACATGTAGTAAAAGCTACATGAATGAAGCATGTCAGTGGTTAAAGGCCACCGGTCTCCAAAACGACCATCCTACATATTTTTGTTTTTTTTTCTTGTTCAGAATTGTGCATAGGTACCTATTATACACGATGATTCTTAATCCGTGATCAGGAGTAGAAAAATTTAGCCAAAATTAAACTTATTTGGCGAGGTCTCATGTTATTTCTTCACTGTTTAACTAATTAAAAGTGAAAACCTAATTAAAACAAATTAGTACATTAATACATGGTCATCCTACAGTATAAAGTTTAACTACGATACGTCAAGTGCCATCAGTATGGCGGGAAACGGGAATTTGACGGATCTTATGTCAATAAAGACTTCTATCTACTCTTATCTTATCAGTGCAACACTGATAACGACGAACATAATTTATAGGAGATTATGTTAACGTGCATTACCTAAACTTGGCAAAATCTTGAGCAAGTAAAGCAATTTGTTTTCATACAGTACAATTTAATCATTACGAGTAAATAAAAACAACAAAACTGCATACCTGACCAACTAAAACAAAAAACATTATTTTAAACATTATTTAACAAGTGTTCAAAGTGTCCACTGTGTTGTTCTTGACACAGATCCGCTTGATTGTCCCTGTGATTGGATTGATTCACTCGAAATCTTCTTCAGCAAAGAATCTTAAGATTTGTTGATCCAGATCGTCAGGATGATGACAGGGTAGTCCGGGTGTTCGAGCATGTTGTGGCACTGTAAACTGTCCGAAGTCGCGAAGATTTTTGGTGCATGCGATTTATTAAAATCGTGTCCGGGTATCGGAATGTTTGGATGAAGTTTGTGAAATAACTGTTGGGTTCGACTTGTGCTATTCGTTTGTATAAACGTACAGTATCGTAACGCTCTATGTTTGAGTACGGATGTGGTGGAGTCATGATTTTTGGTGAATAATTATTATTTTCTCATTCAATATCCGTGACTATGACTTTGTTTATTATGCGTATCACAAAAGTGATTGACAATGTCATGGGCAAGGTTTACTCATAAATTGACAATTGCTAATAACTTTGTAAAGATATTACAATACAACCTCATTAAAATCCATATGGTAGTAGTAGAGTAACGAGGATTTTAGGATAAAATTTAATTCAAAATTAAAACATGACTAAAAAAGAAATAAATTTGTTTTTACGTAATTACTACTTTAACGTAATTCCCATCAATTACTGAGTTAGAAAAAATGGTATAATGGTGTTGAGGCTTGAATCTAGGATTTTTTCGAGTCTTACCCGTTACTTAAAGGGTTAAAGAACCGTTTAACTAAAACGTTTTTGTACGCAGATGGAAGACCGGTCACACGGGATACGTGGCGGTCCTGAACATGCAGTCTGAACTGTTGCGCGCCAACCTGACAGCCATCTCCGACAAGCTCACCGTGCACTACGTCACGGACGAGGTGGCCAACGTCACTGGGTGAGCATAAGGATCAAAATCGTATACATATTATTAGAGCCGACCAACCATAAACATATTCATAAATAAGGTCCGACCGAGACTATGGATTTTGTCTTGGCCGAGACCGAGACTAGTACAATTTAGTTCGCGGCCGAGAATCTCGGTCGGACCTTATTCATAAACGTCTGCTAACTTAACAAGCCGCTAATAATTGTTTGCCCCTTTCGGTCTTAACAATGTGTCCATAAGAGCAAAAAGGACAAACAATTTTTAGCAGACGGCTTGTTAGCAGACGTTTATGAATAAGGGAGTACATGTTTGGTTTCAATATTTATCAGTTGCTACTCCGTATAACTAAACGTCTTCGCATACTATAACTACTCCACGCCAACGCGGCAGCAACTCTATTCACACTCACGATGAGTAGTCAACTAGTTGATCCACCCATTGGTCACGAGTGGACAACGCGGTGTCAACGAGTGGGCAATGAAAATGGTTGCTCGATACACGTCAGTCGCAAACCAATAGTCGTTGCGTGGACAACATGTGGTCGTTGCGTGACAAACGAGTTGGGGTTGACCTTTAGTGTACGATGAGTAGGCCACTCGTCGTACACTACTTTAATATCATTTGTTGAAATTAATCCTCGAACATATGACACGGCTTAAATTTCCATGATTAAGGTGGATGTCCCTGTGCGATTTTCATACAAATTTGTCGACATTAACTCTGTTAATTAGTAGACTTTTTGTAATTTTGAACCTTGATAGTAAGTTGTACGTATCCCGTAGATGGCGCGTATGTAAAAAAAAGTCCAAAAAGTGGTATAGTATTTCTGAATTATCAATTTGAAAATTGATACAATTTCGCTCTTTGCCTTTGTATATGTGCGTGAATAATACTATCCATGAAAACTAACATGGAGGCAGATGACAAGGTAAGTTTAACCATATCCATCACAGATGTCACTTTAAAACTGCTAGTTAAATGACCTCACTAATTAGTAATATATTCGGTCAATAGATGGATTATTAAAAGTAAGCGTAATTCATAAAATAGGTATGTTGTTATTGTTTTTATCAAATAAAATATCCGGTAAAATTTTATCCCTCGATTCGCCAGGTCGGATCTCAAAATACAATATATCGGTCAGTATTTTTTATGAATTACAGCCAGTAGGTAGTTAGGTAGCTACTTTTGTATCTAACTATGATGCTCACTTTAATTCTCATTTAGCGTAACTTGTACAACAGTTTGGAAGAAAGGAGCACATTAATATGATAGGTACTAATTAATATCTGAGAGGTAATAAATAAAATAAGTGGCTATAAATTAGTAATAATAATAAACAAATAAATATATCGGGACATCTTAATCTTAAATTAAGGCTTGTGTTGTGGGTAATAAGAAATAAGCGATGATACATATCATGTAACTACATACAGATACTTAAACACATAGATAGCCACGATCAAGGAACAAATATTTGTGATAAAAAAAAAACACAAAATAATGATTTCACTGGGATTCGAACCCGGAACCTCCAGCTTCATAGATAGGGTCACAACTAACTCGGCTACCGAGGCTGACGACTTTAATTTAAATGGACGCGTAAAATACTTTTTGGTAAGTGGTCACAAAATATTTTGTTCATTTGTCACAGCAAAGTCAATGTCATCTATGAGTCAACATTTTGCAATTTTGTTCCACAAGTCAAGGCAAAAGTGTTCGTTTCGAATAAAATCGATATCATAAACATGCCCACAACGATGGGCAGAACGAATAAAAATGAGTACCGAAAACACCGTTGATCTGGGGGGGAAAAGAAAAAGCGTCGAGTAGAAGCGGGGTTACTCCTTCACCATGGCACCACATAGTAAGTATCTCGCCGTAGCGAAAATTTAAAATTTGAAGCGTAATAGTTAAAACACCTATTTAATAAGTACAACTGTACTCACGTGTACTGCGATAAGAGTTTATCGGAATACCCGAGCCGCTTTTAAAGTAGTTAGAACATTTTTTCTTCTATATTTATGATACTCTCACATTTTACTCTCACATTAAATTTGCCAGCTAATCTTTGTGTTAGGTAACGATTCAAATGATTCTGTAGTAGATATACATATTATTACCTTTATTCTATTGCCAATTGCGACACGAACTTTGTCAGTTATTATTAATTTCAATAAAAAGAACAGATAGGGAGGTATAATAAATTAAATTCACCAATGTGACAATTTCAGGAGGATAGCACTTTGCAGCTTGGCGGGATGTTAAGACCGACCAAACTCACGAGCCTGAAACATCAGATTCCACCAATCAAACCCCAATTATTTGTGCAACTAATACTCAGTGAGTGTTTACTACTTTTAGAGTTGTATAATTCATTATGGAATAAAATTCATATCATATGAACCTAATGTCGTCGTATTAGAGACTAACTGTAGCTTAAATAACTATGTGTAGGTACACATATATTGCAGGACAGCGAAAGTATTCAGTATGTTATAGGTGTGTAACTTGTCAATCTATAATATGTAATAGATAACAATACCCATATACTTTTCACTTGACATATTCCAACAGTCATTACTGTCATTAGACTTACAAAACAATACTAAAGTTTTAGCTACGCATGTAATATTTTCAAATAATTTCATTCAAACTGTCCACTCAAAGACATTACCTTTTCAAATCAACCAATCACCATGTGAGACGGCGCTGCGCGCTGCATACTGTCGGCAACCTCTCAAAATGAGCGTCTCAGACCGAGCAGAGTCACAGTTAAAATTATCGAATTATTGTGTACCTATGAATAATTAGTATATTTTAATTTCTCGCAATTAAAATAAAAAGTAAAGTAGCTCTGGTTTAGAAACCATATTACTGGAACAATTTGAAAACAAACGATGAAAAAAAAACTCGCGGTAATTTTATGGCTTGTTTTAGGCTGTTATCAAACAACATATTTATTATACTAATATCATGGGGCATTCCTCCACAAGTCGACCTACCTAGCGTCAAGTCCCCGCCTCCTATATTATTGTGATATGAGCTAGCTTTATTGACTGCGTAACTTACTTTTCCTAACTAGTGCGGAGAAGTAAAATTTTGCGCACGCTTCTCGTACGTTAATTTCTCTTTTTAAGGCACTTGTTATGAGAAAAGTCGTTCGATACACGTGTAAAAACTTCTTTTTAACTCGGGTGATTGACTTTCATCCTCGTGGAAAAAATTTTTTTTTTTTGCACTTGCATCGAAATGCAGCTACTACTACTACTACTATTCTTCCCCTCTTACTCGCACCAGTCGCGCCAATATGCGTGTGCGACAAGGATGACTGGAAAATAACTTGTACAAACATTAAGTTTAATCACGTTTCTGTAATATTATTATGAAGGCTATTCTTCTGTTTCTACCTATCGTTATCCCGGCTTTTACCAGGGTCCGTACCTACCTTTCCTCCTCTTTGCGCGATCCTGGGCATCTTCATACTTCACTGTCTGTCCATCTGTCTGTCTATCACCAATATGTATCTAATGGATAATTAGTTGAAATTTTCTCAGATGATGTACAGTCAGCAGCAGATATTGCTAAGCGGGCAGAGTTTTCAAAATAAACTATGCACGACTATTAGAGTGTGTTAAGATCATTGTGAACACCCTACTCGTTAAGCAATATCTGCTGCTGATTGTACCTACCTAAAATATTGCCGATATAACAAGAAACACTAAAAATAATTAAATATTTATATAGCTATGTTTTGTCGTGTTTCGAATAATAACAACATAATTTAAAAAAATATATTTCTTTATTATTGGACGATTAGTATATGAACAAATAAATATATTTAGCATGTGACCATCTTACACATATCAACCTAGTGCCACAATAAACTCCATCAAGGCTTGTGTGAGAACTAAACTACAAAATATGTAATATATAGAATAGATACATACAAATACTTAAATACATATTGAATAGTTGGAGTCCTAATTTTATTAATCTGTACGTAGGTATGAACATGGCATTATGATTTTAGATTAGGCAATCTCTTATGGACCTATAATGATAACCTATCAGGTTTTATACTTGCAGACTATTTTATTCAAATAATTTTAAGTTTTATAGTCTACCTAAAACCTTCTCTTCTTAAATCACTCTATCGATAAAAAAAACGCATCGAAATCCGTTGCGTAGGTGTAAAGATTGAAGCATACAATATAGGGATATAGGGACAAGAGAATGCGACTTTGTTTTATATTATGTAGTGATATGGAAGATTATAACCCCTTTATTCATAACCGTCTCCTAATTTAGCAAACTGTTTTTGGGGTTCCGTTGCCAAAATTGCAAAAAACGAAAACCTTATATTCGTCAAGTCATGTCCGTCTCTGTCCGTGTCTGTCCGTCACATCCAATTTACTCGGAAACAATAAATGGAATACTCGGAAGTAATGATATTTGGTGAGGATTGTGTTGTATGAACCGCCAATGATATATAAGTAAAGATACGTCTTACTCTAACAAAATGAGCGAAATAAATACTTCACACCATACACCTCCTACAATTTATTGATAGTTGACAAACACTTATCTTCATACTTCATAATGCGTAAAAGAGATGGTAAAATACATATACTCGTATTTAATTAACAAAAAAGAGACAAGATGTATCTCTTATAGTTTTTGAGATAGGTTGTTTTAACTGTATTTTTTATGATAAATTGATAATGGTACGGAGTCCGACTCGCACTTGGTGGGTTTTTTAATTTACAATACATACATAATTATTATATACGTATAAAAATCAACTACAGGAAACAACGTATCACCTTCCTAGTAAGTTTGTGTGTCTGTTGGTCCATACGGAAGAAAACGTTGATTTAAACTGAATACCTAAATTCTCAAATTTGAAGTCTTCATGACCTAAAAACTAAATAAACCTCCACGTTAATGAAATCAGAAGATCTGTTTGTCTGTTCGTCTCTGTGCCTGTTCATAGCCTGGCTGAAAGTTATAGTTTGCCTGTCGATTTGCCTGCCCACCTGTTTTTCTTTGTTTGAATGCATGATTTTTGTACATGTGACCGTTTCAATTCGTAACAGATCCCTGTAAAATACACTGAGCAAATTTGATAGTCACCTACTTACCTATGTGTAAACATAATTATTGATAGGCAAGGTTTTGTATATTTATTTTAAAATATACTTTCTGCAAATAGGTAGGTAGTTAAAATATTTTTTGTGCTGTCCACATGGCTTGTTAAGAAATTAAAACTTGTTTGAACCCATTGAACTTAAAGATCTAGAGTATTTCCGCTGGGAAACAATTCTTATTATAATAAGCGAACTCTGATTCAGAAAATATTATTTTGCATCCGTCTGAATTTCACAACTGATTCTTGTAAAATGGTATGTAATGAGTATAAGTTGAGTGGCCGTGTGGTGATGGCAATAGAAATACATTTGTTACCACCCCAACTCTTCCCGTGGGTGCCCTAATAGTCAACTAAGGGATTCGAAGTGTCACTGACCATTATTTATTGAATATTGGATGATGGGCAACAGCTTGCCCTGCGTGGCGATTATGGGTATTTACTTCCTAATGCGTCCGTATGCTTAGGTACCTAATACGAGAGGCCTTTGTCCAGCAGTGGACTAATTATAGACTGATGATGTGATCTGAGTTTAAGTTACCGTACGAGCCCAACACTTGCCCCATTCTTGATGGTGGATGTGATAAATAAAATCACTGATCTATGGTTATGATATAATTTATTGTAAACTAACGCATGAAGAGTATCAGCTACGGACGTATAAACGTTAACGAATAAAGTAATTAAAATAAGTGTATTAAGTCAGCGTGATCGTGGGTACAGCAATTATATTTAATGCTGTCGGGGGGATGTGCAGTGCTTGCAATGTACAGTTACTATAACTTTTCTTATGACATACATAAAGAATTACCACATGACTTGATGCCCACCTGGCGGTGTGTTTATTTTGTAAAGTTTCAAAATCATTGTTTGTATGTCTGTCTGTCTCTCTGTCTGTTTAGGGCTCCCTCTAATCCCTCTATATGGCATTTTTTTTTCGAAACGCTTATGTTATAAGAGACTTGGCATAATCAATTTTTGTAAACAATATTTAGAATATTACTTTGCCAGAAACTATTTTGGCATATTATTATTTAGGTCATGTGTTATTTCGCAGAAATTGGATTTCCATATTTTTGGCATAGGTACATAATTATACACGGTGTTACGCGAGCACTGCGAAAGATTTTAACTATGCATTCTAGACATCAAAATAAACACAAAATATTATGAGACCTTATGTCAATTCCACCAAAAAAAAATTTTTTTTCTTTTTTTTTAGGCCGATTTGAATATTTTTTAACATTTCCAGTACTTTTTATCATAACAACAATTTGTTTAAATTATTTATTTCAATTGTTTTTTTAGGTACCTACAGGTTATTTCGTCAAGTCTATTCGTATTTTTTGATTGTCAGGCAAAAGGTGTGGTAATATTAGAACACATTGTGGTAGCATTGTAATTCAAAAGAAGTTAAATGACGAGTTACGTCGAAAAACTTATTTCGAAAAAAGGTTGATTATCTCTGAAACCAAGCCGAATCCAGGAAATTTTATAAAACATTAAAGACTCTAAATATGGTCAGGAATCCAGCATTAAAATCTTTCGGAATGCTGACGTAACACCGTGTATACAACTCTCCGAAACTTACTTCACATACATATATTTTACGTTAGGCAGAAATGCATTATCTATTATGGTAGATTGGGTTTGGTACATATACTTATTATAACGATGTAATAAGACAATGTTAAGAAAAAGATGAGGTGATTGGTTAGTTAGGTTAGAACTACGATCTCAAATAGCTTCCAAAATACATGAACTGTGTTATATTTAAAGAATTATCCCCCAACTCCTAATTTCTAAGGAGTTGTACCTTCCATCATCAGCTCACCGACATGAAAGGATGACCACCTAAACGCAAATACTCGAATAGCGTCCAAAATACATGAAATATGTTATATTTAAGGAATTGTCTCCCAACTCCTAATCTCTAAGGAGTTGTACCTTTCATCATCAGCTCACCAACATGAAAGGATGACCACCTAAAGGCAAATACTCAAATAGCTTCCAAAATACACGAAATATGTTATACTTAAAGAATTATCCCCCAACTCCTAATTGCTAAGGAGTTGTACCTTCCATCATCAGATCACCAACTTAAAACGTTCATGACTAGGCGCAAATACTTGATTAGTCTTCGAAAATAAATGAAAAATGTCATGTGTGCCTACAACATTTGAAGAGTTCCCTCGATTTCTCCAGGATTCCATCATCAGATCTGGATTCGGTGACAATGGGACCAACTAGAAGGTATACCCATTCAAACAAAAAAAGAATTTTTCAAATCGGTCCACGCGTCTTCGAGTAATCGGGGAACATACATAAAGAAAAAAAAAAAGATTTCGACGAATTGTAAACCTCCTCCTTTTTGAAGTCGGTTAAAAAGAGAGTGTCTCTTTTATTTACACGGGAGTGCGCATCTTTTGTTCGTGTTTTTTAACCGATAGCTCGCGGTGAGACCAGTGCCTTAGGTTAGAACTGCCACCTTATTAGTAAGTCACTACTATATCAATGTAAGTACGTTAGGTTAGGTTACAATTGCGACCTTATCAGCAATTGACTGTTATGACAAAGTGGTTTAGGTTAGGATACAACTGCGACCTCAGCAAGTCAGCAGTAATTCACTGCTATGGCAAAGTGGCTTCGGTTAGGTTAGGTTAGAATTGCGACCTTGTTAGATTAAATTATGCTCAATTAGTAAGTCTACAGTAGAGTAAATTGTATTTCCATTTCAACAATTATAAAGAAAAAGAAATGTATTTTCCTTTACTGTCATGGCAAAAAACTCGACAAGAAAACGTTATGCATATCTTGCACGGGAAAGAGAGGGCTGGAAGATACTCCAACGACAAGTGAATAACTCTGTGATGATGATGATGAAGGTGACCGTCTGTTCATTATAAGAAAAAGATTTGAGAGTTCAACCCACAGTCCCTTATATTCCAGTATGTGTGTCTATTTGTCCGTCCGTGGCTAAGCTCGGCGATCGTTAAGGTGCATGCAGGCCAAAAGAGCATTCGCTGTTCTAACCCCCAACTCTACGAAATTCGATCGTTACACGAAACGAGATTCGTTGAATTCGTAGAGTGGGGGATAGAACAGCGAATGCTCTTTTGGTCTGCATGCACCTTTAGTATCAACTAGAAAGCTTAAATGTGGCATGTACATGTATATTTTTATACCACCGACATCGACAGAACGATGAAAAAAATGAAATTTTACGGTAAGTATCTATAGAGGACACGTAAAATGATGATGTTTTATTTGCACTTTCACCTTATGGACCTTATGGTATGTGGTGTCTTTAGGTATGTGACCTTGTCATCAAAAGCGGTTGTTTATGCAATATAGAAATAGATAAAAATCTCTTGAAAACTCCAAATAATTGTGCCAGGGAGACACTAAACTTATTGTTAGAATAATATTTATTTTACGTAATGTATACCGTTTTTTAGTGTGGGGATACAACAGGAACCCCTGTCTCTCTATATCTCCGTACACTGCTAACTTTAGTGATCGTTAGTAAATACCTACTAATAATATATATTTGGAATGAATGAATCAACGAATGAATTAATGAATGAATGAAAAGTTAAATAATTAAACGTAAAGTTTAATTAAATAAACGTTAGTTATGCACGTCGATAGATGCGTAATAAGTCGTTCACATTTCTTGTTAGATTTGCGGATAAGGTCGAGCATTTTTTGAAGGGGTAGTAACAAAAAAATGCTAGTAATTTGTATTTTAGTCTACTATTATTTATTGTACTGGTGAAAAAGTAACCCTGTATATCTATGTATTATTCATTATATCGTCGTTCATCACAAATAATAGCGCTTGTTGTCGGACGGTAAAATGCACACTACGCAGCGGTCTTGGGTTCAATCCCCAGCCCGAATCATTTACTTTATTTTATAAGCTTATGTATGTCATATTATATTATATTCACAAGTCCTTTACGGTGAAGGAAAACATCGTGACGAACCTCCATACATCTGCGATAAAAAACAAGGATGTATGTGAGGTCTCCAACAAGTACCTACTGGGCCAGCGTTGGCACCACGCAAAATATGCACGTTTGATGTCGAGACGCTAAAAAATGCCCTGAATACAATACAATCCAAAAATACCGACACCACAAGTCTTAATGGAGCGTACCGTTTACTAGGCCGATGTGTGTGAAAATGTCCCAGGATATTGATTTTTTTGTGTGTGACTAGACGAAAACTATGCATCATGGGCTATGATCGAAATGATCATTTTTTCACAAGGTTGATATTTAATATGCTCCTACTCGTAAACAAAGGGTAGCATTTCTTGCTGGTCACAGACCACCTCCTGTAGACTTTCATTACCTATAAGGCGACTCGCAGTCACCAGCAGTTATATTTCTCGCACTGATATACTTAGACGCGGCGCTCGTCGTGCTTGTTCAGTTGCGACTAAGTAACAGACCCGTAAATAGCGCTCGTTTTTGGCAATAAAAAAGCCGAAAAAGTGCATTTCACTGCTTTACATGGAGTGTTGTGTGAATTGGTATGCAAAGACAACAAGAAGTTCTAATTTAAAAATATAGATTAGCGGCCCATGCTGAAAAAAATATGGGTCATTTGAACCACCAGGTGACCTATCTAGAACGATATAATTAAGAGCATAAAATAATAAGATTCAGCACTATGCCGTCACTTGTAAGCTGTCCAACTGACTCCTGGTGAGAATTTAAAAGTACAGGTAGAGTGAGTACATTTTGGTCATATATTTTTGTACGGCATTCTTACCACCGATAGATCCATGAAAAATAATAAGAAAACGCACAGTGCCGTACAAAAATTGTGCGCCACAAAGTCTGATTTTTTTTTTATTTTCCGACTATCAACAGGGTAAATTTGGTCATTTCATTTTGTACGGCATCTGTGTCATATTATTTCAATACTGCTTCTAATCCATTATTTCGCAACGCCGTACAAAAATGATGTACCAAGGGGAAAAAATCGAGGGTTGCAATCCCTTCTCTTTCCGTGGTCCAGGGGGTGATTTGACACAACATGAAATAAATTTATTTTGAAAGTATTTTATGCATAGATAATATTTTTTCATATGCCGTATATTTTCGTTGGTCCAAAGGGAAAAAAAAACTGTACGAAATGTAAGGTGATTTTTTTTATACGGCATTTAGATATTTTATTTTTACTAATAGTCATAGTCTTTTCTTGATTCTAGGTTCCTAGTTAGAAACTATAAAAGTGATGACGTCATAGGTAAATAAATCTTTACATCTTAAATTTGTACGTAAGACTTGGATTTTGACAAAAACATATTTATGTTTCAGAAAATAATAGATAAGTTAATTCGGACGTCGATGAAGACGTTGATTCCGATAACAACTGAGTAACTGATTCCAATACTGCATAAATTTATCTAATTTCTTAAAAAAAAAATATTATTATCATAAAATATATAGATTTTTTCTAAAAAATCATTGTTTTATTTATTGACATCATTACAATGAAACAAATCAATTATATATTATATGGGCTGTCCCAGAAGTAAAGAGACAAGATTCGAATGAAAATATTTAATAAAAAAATCTTACAAAGCACTACTATTTACGTTTAGTTAAATTCAGGATTTCATTTTATTTGCTACTTTGCATTAAATTTGCTTGTGCAAAGCCTCTGTAGCCAATTTTTCTAAGGTTGATTGCTACTCGTCTCATTACAGGTTTTCGAGACCTAGCTGCCACAATTTTAGCCAATTTAGTCCATCTATGCTTAAATCCAGTCAACGATTTGGGTTTTTCTGTTTGTTTTTTATATTATCGTTTACATAAAGGTCAATAAGCTTCACTACCAGGAGCTTGGGGAACATTTGGGGCGTTGTTATGTTTTTGTATAAAATCTATACCCGCAGCCTCTACATGTTGAGTGACTTCCGTGGCGTAGTGGCATGACGCCATATCCGGACAGAATATAATTTCTTCTCTCTGGTAATGCTTGTCTATGAACGAAATTTATCGCATTATCATACATTCTCTCAAATAAATACGTGCGTTCAAAGAGCCTGTGGAAATATTAGGTTAAGACTTATTGCCATTTTGGTCTATGGCTTGCCAAACGAGATATTTATTGAAAAATTTGACCTTTGCTACAATTTTTTGCGAATAATCTACGAAGTCCCGTCGAGTCGCATGGTAGTATTGCTTCCCAGGAATCTCCGATGGGTCCACGGGCACGTAAGTCTCATCATCAATTATGAGAACTTTTTTCAGTTTTTTTTCATACACTCTTCGGCATCCTCTTTTAGCTCGCACTTCTTGTTCTTTAAAGTACTTAGGAGCTGACAGTTTTGCAAATGCTTTAAGCTTTAGGTCGCATGATTTAATACGAGCTATACTTGACTTCGATATTTTCGATTTATCCGCAGCAGCTCTAACAGACATCGAAGGATTCCGTTCATACACTTTTTTTACTTTATTTATGTTCATAGCTATGGAAATAGTACATTTTTTTCCCGGAATCTTCTTGAAAATATATTCATGCAATTCTTCAAAACGTTTTATAATTCGATACAAAGTTGCTCTCCTTACTCCCTCTGAAGAAAAATGACATATCGTGTCCGTTCTTCCATGACATTCAAAATTCTGAACAACTCTTTAGCAAATATTTCGCAATCAGCTCTTTTCATTATTAAAATTTCAATAATATAATCGTATTTCCCGCAAAATTTTACAGATATGAGGCATATGGTGGCCACTACAGTTATTTTTCTTAAGAAAATAAAAATATTTACAAATAATTCGAAATTTGAAATTTGTCTCTTTACTTCTGGGACAGCCTTTATGTATGTATCAATAACGTTTGAAGTGTATATTAAACCAAAAAGTATACATAATTGTTGATACTGGGATTTTTCATTTTCAATTCTTGGACATAATATACACAACGTTTCAATTCTGCTAGACGTCATAGTGATTTTATCATATTATCAATTGTTCTCTTCAAAAATATGTTAATACCGCACTGCATCAGATGGCCATAAAGTACCCTTAAAATTGTAGCGTGACTTTCATCAGCCTAAAATATATGGTCTGCATAAAAATGTACGGCATTATTTTTTCCTAATTTATCTCATCATCATCATCATTTCAGCCAAAAGACGTCCACTGCTGGACATCTAATTTATCTATGTTAATGTTATTTAAAACAAGGGATAAAATGTAAAAAAATGCTATATTTCATTAATCTATGATATATATACTTTTACATTAATTTGCAAAATTTCAGCTTTTGTATTTCTCTATAATTCTTTTTAGAACGGTTTATTTTGAACGGCAATACTATGTAAGGATTGTGTTTTACAACATCATGTTAAAAAAGAAGTTCCCGTACAGGATCAAATGATTTTACAGCTGTAAAAATCAAGGATACGATGAAATGAAGATGATTATTGATATACATTCAAATGGACTATCATTTTTTGACAGCAATATTTTTAATAGTACTTTTGAGTGCTAGATTATGTTTTGGAACCGAAGCCGTACTTTTGTAAATCACCCCCTGGACTACGGAAAGAGAGGGGATTGCAACCCTCGATTTTTTCCCTTGTCGCATGATTTTTGTACGGCGTTGCGGAATAATGAATTAGAAGCAGTATTGAAATAGTATGACACAGATGCCGTACAAAATCAAATGGCCAAATTTACCCTGGTGAATGTCGGAAAAAAAAAAATCATACTTTGTGGCGCACAATTTTTGTACGCCACTGTGCGTTTCCTTATTATTTTTCATGGATCTATCGGTGGTAAGAATGCCGTACAAAAATATATGACCAAAATGTACTCACTCTACCTGTACTTTTAAATTCTCACCAGGAGTCAGTTGGACAGCTTACAAGTGACGGCATAGTGCTGAATCTTATTATTTTATGCTCTTATATCGTTCTGGATAGGTCACCTGGTGGTTCAAATGACCCATATTTTTTTCAACATGGGCCGCTAGTCTAATAGACTGAACTACATTCCACAGAAAAGTCATACTACATAGTACTTCTGTCCCATTTATCAAATCAAAAATGCAATGTGCTATTGCTTTCTTACGAAGCACGTGTACCATTAGTGGTGGGACAATGTTGGTTTCGTTAATTACCGTGACCACGTGCTTTGTTTAAAGTAAGTTTAACCGGGTTTACGGAATAGAGATGAAAATAAGGATTGATTTTTAGCAATGTAACATTTTACAATCTTTTTTAGATTAGATTATTCAGTAGTAAGCTGTAGTTTGTAGTTTTTTACGTAGTTAGTAGTAAGTAAACAAGTCGTTGGATTCAAATTTTTTATAGTTTATTGTGTAAGTACGTAATGTGGACAGTTTTTTTAACGCAGGTTTTTTGAGTCAGGAACGCTCATCGCCCATGTGATTCCACCGATGGGCCTGACAATGATTGATCTCGAAGGCAGTACGAGGGCACTCGGAGTTGATTTGACATCGATAAATGTTATGTTGGCTTTTTAGTATTATCTTGGTATGCAGTTGGGTTCCGTGTCATAAGATAGGCCTGATGATGAAATTGGACGAAGTTTGAGGGAACTCGGAATAGGTTTGAGACAATGATATCCTACGATGACTTTATAGGATGAGCAGTTAGGTCAAATACCACAAGATAGGCCTGATGATGAACTTGGAGTAAGTGCGAGGGAACTCGGAGTTGGTTTGAGATAATGATATGTTCTGTTGGCTTTTTAGGATCCTCTTGGTGAGCATGTGTCAAATATCACAAAATAGGCCTGATGATGAATTTGGAGTAAGTGCGAGGGAACTTGGAGATGGTTAAGGATAATGATATGTTGTGTTGGCTTTTGAGGATTAGCAGTTGGGTCAAATACCACAAGATGGGTCTGGTGATGAACTTGAAGGAAGTTCGAGGGAACTCGGAGTTGGTTTCAGATAATGATATGCTATGTTGGCTTTTTAGGATTAGCAGTTGGGTCAAATACCACAAGATAGGCCTGATGATGAAGTTGGAGGAAGTGCGAGGGAACTCGAAGCTGGTTAAAATCATCATCAATATTATCGAAGCAGATGTTAAAACTAACATGAAAATGTTTATCACAATATGTAACTATTATGTAGATGACACGTGTAACAATGATAAAATGGTGTTAAAAAAGTGATATTTCTTGGACGTGAGAAAAACAATAGTTTCCTTGGGTTGCGGTGTTCTGTTCCGTTAGAATTGGAGATGTGCTATAATTACTTATTCTGTGGTGAAAGTGAGTATTTTATTTATACACTAACTTAGAAATTACTAAATGTGTATTGTACAGGTTAAAGTATATATTCATTTGTTACTTAAGTACCAACTAGTTAATCTGCCATATCTGAGGCAGCCCTGTTGCGTGATTGTGCGAGTTGCGCGTGTACAAACATACCCGTACGCACACATAGGCACAGACAAATGTCAGATTTAGTTTTTGTATGCCGTATCCACCCTGTGACATAATTGTATAATTTGGCATGTAATTCAGGATAATATTTTTCCACAGCTCCATTTCGTCAAATCAAATCAAATCAAATCAATTTATTTGTCCAACATAGGTAAAAAAAGATGTTACAAAAGTCAGTCAGTTCCACTATGTGGTGCCTAATGGCATACAAATATTGTGAGCATGCATGTCAACATTCATTATTATCTACATATTTACAAGTCCTTATCATCTAGAAATTCCTTAATACTATAGTAGCACTTTTGAACCAAAAGTTGTTTTAGGCTCATTTTGAATTTATGAAGGTCTTTGGATTTTAAATTATCTGGAAGCTTATTATAAATTTTAGGAGCCATGCCGACTATGTTTTTTTGAAAGAGTGTTGTCTTGGGTAGAATAGGGTGTAGAATTTTCCCACGTAGACGTTTACTTTTAAAATTTAAAAATAGGTTGGTGTTACACTTAGCAAATACACACATTTCAAATATATACAAACAGGGGAGTGTAAGAATCTTTGAATTTTGAAAATAGAATTTACAGGAATCAGAGTAGTTAATACCATATATTGTCCTAACACATTTTTTCTGAGCTATAAATGCTCGTTTCCATTCAGTCGAATTGCCCCAAAATATTATACCGTACCTTAATGTAGACGTTACAGAAGCATGGTATGCGGTTATTACTGCAGGCAAGTCAACTTTTTTCTTTAAATTATATAGTGAATAAGAGAATTGATTTAATTTTTTACATACAGAGTCAATTTGATGTGTCCATGTCAGCTTATCATCTACATTTAATCCTAAGAATTAGTTATGTCAGTTTCATAAATTTGATATCCTTTATAAGCTATGTTAAGTTTAGGTGTATTTGTCCTTTGTTTAAATGTCATTAGTTTAGTTTTGTCCAAGTTAATTTTTAAGTTGTTTTTTGTTAGCCAGTCTATAATTAAACATAATGTCCCATTTATTTCAGCCTCATAGGAGTCCAAGTTAGTCCCGGAAAAGATTATTGTACTGTCATCGGCAAAGAGAACCATTGGGTGGTTAATGGCTTTAGGCATGTCATTAATGTAGATGAGAAACAACAGAGGACCTAAAACGCTCCCCTGCGGTACCCCATAATGCACTTCTCTTAATTCCGATGAATACGTTGTCTCTACTTTTGTCTTATGACTTATCTCAGTTATTTGAGTTTTTTGCTTTCTACTGCTTAAATATGACTCTATTAAGGCATGTACGTTTCCACGTAACCCGTAGCGTTGAAGTTTTTCTAAAAGTAGATGGTGGTCAAC
Source organism: Thaumatotibia leucotreta (assembly GCA_025490895.1). Taxonomy (NCBI): domain Eukaryota; kingdom Metazoa; phylum Arthropoda; class Insecta; order Lepidoptera; family Tortricidae; genus Thaumatotibia; species Thaumatotibia leucotreta. The sequence goes on from JALPQI010009010.1 coordinate 21,433, forward strand.
ATAGTCAAAAGCTTTTGACATATCCATATACAATGCTGACACTGGAATTCTTTTGTCCATATTTTTTAGAACATTATGAATTAAATCGAAAATAGGCATGTTAATGGACATATGTTTTCGAAAGCCTTTTTGTTCCTTAGCAAATAAGTTATTCTGTTCGAAATAATTGGAAACCCTATTATAAATATATTTTTCAAAAATTTTGGAGAATATCGGAATGAGCGCTATTGGTCGGTAGTTGTTCATGTTATCCCTTCGGTCTTTCTTATGAAGAGGTTTGACCGTAGTAATTTTTAGTTTGTCAGGAAACTTGCCGTAAGTAATACACAGGTTAAATATATGACTAAGAACAGGAGAGATTATACGAGAAACTTTTTTTATTATATTGGTACTAATGCCGTCATAACCAGTGCTGTTAGTGTTCTTAAGAGAAATTATTATATTTTGGATGTCATCAGGACTAGTTGGCTTCATAAATAAAGAATTTAAGTGAATTAAATGTCAAACTATTTTTAGAATTAGAATTAATTGGTTGAATCTGGTCAATGAAGAAATTATTGAATTCTTGTGCAATATGTTTTGGATTCTTCACAACCCTATTATTCGTCTGTATATGTGAAATTTGTTGTCTTGGCTGGTTTAACTTGCTATTATTTATTATTTTCCAGGTTGCCTTGGTTTTGTTGGTGGCACTATTAATGAAATAATTATTTTGCGATTTTTGGGTCAAAGATATGATTTTTTTCAACGTTTTAGAATATTTTTTATAGTACTCTTTATCTCCGTCTTCCCGAGAAAATCTGCATTTCCAAAGTAGATTTCTTTTCCGCTTGCAGCAGTTCTTTATGCCTTTCGAGATCCACTTTGGTTTTTTAATGGCTGATATTTTTATTCGACGGAAGGGGAAACACAGATTGTAAAATAGCTCAAATGAGTCAAAGAACGTATTGTAAGCTTCTTCAGGGTTACTAGAAGAGTAAACGTCACTAAAATTCAAACTTTGCAAGTAATTTGAGAATCTGTCAATGTTTTCCTGGCTATAATCTCTTTTTTTGATGTACCAGTGTGAGAATACACTCGTTCTTTTCACTGGACATTTTAAAATTTGAGCAGTGTGATCAGACAGTGCTAATTCAATCACTTCAGCTTTGCATCCTCGTATATTATGGATTATATTGTCTATACAAGTTTTACTACTTAACCTTGTAGGTTCTGTTACGCTTAGTTTCAAGTTATAACTGTACAAAATATCCTTAAATTCTACCGAGAGAGGGGTTCTCTTGAGAATGTCAATGTTAAAGTCACCACTTAGTATTATTTTCTTATTTCTAATGTAAATCTTATTTAATATGTCACATAATCTGTCAAAAAATATTCTTATAGTGTTATTGTCATTCTTATGTACTCTATAAATCGATAATATAATTATTTTATGTTCTATTAGTTCAACAGCGCAGCATTCAATAATGTTAGCAATGGACAATTCTGCAACTTCAGGTAATGTATTATATTTATGAGTGTTCTTGATAAGTATACATGATCCTCCGTTTCTATTACTCCTCGAGAAATGAGCTGCTAGTTTATAATTAGCTAATGTCAAGTGAATATGATCATCCAGTTTCATGTTATGTTCTGTAACGCAAATAACATCTATCGTTCTTTTCGATCTTAGCAGATCTTCTAAATGCACACTTAATACATCACTTAATACATTCGTCAGAGGTTTTTTTTCTTCGTGGCATTTTTAAATCACTCGGCAATAATTATTTTGTGAAAAGAGTTATCGGTATGGTTAAATTAATCGATATCCTTTCCAATAAGCGACAATATCAAATAGCAAAATTGGCTAAGCAGGTATACCCACTAAAGTTAAGTATGGAGGGTAGGTATTAGAAATGAGAAATAAATAATGTTGATAAATTTAAACCTTATCCCCTGATCTGTGTAGGCGTCCTGAAAGGGCGTCTGTCACCAATGTAATTGAAATTTGAATTTTATTTTCAAGGTTTATTTTCCAGTAGTAAGTACTTTTTTGACAGACCACATATACATATGACCACATATATATATGTGTATATATATACATGGGTTACTTTTTCACCAGTACAAAAAATCAACATACGTAATAGTAGTCCAAGTTACAGAATACTAGCATTTTTTGTTAGTAGGTACAAAAAAACTGAAACACCAATGTTTTAACTTATCCGCAAACCTAACAGGAAATTTGGACGCATTGCGCATTATCAATGTGCATAACTAGCAAAACACACGAACTGGCAACTATTTATTTAAAACGTCATCGCACGCGGCATGGCGGGTTGGAAAAGCGGCGGCGGTAATGTGCATCGAGTATCAACATAAGTTATGACTTATGTAATTATGACTTGGCAAAAATATCTTACTAGATCCCAAATCCTCCGTCTTACTTGCACGGGCTTAGGCCCGTCAAAATAAAGAATTTTTCTGTGTGTTATAAATAAATAAATAATAAATAAATAAATATCTTGGGACATCTTACACAAATCAACCTAGTCCCAAGGTAAGCTCAATTAAGGCTTGTGATGTGGGTACTAGGCGACGATATATATAATAGATAGATACATATAGATACTTAAATACATAGACAACCATGACCAAGGAACAAATATTTGTGATAAATAAATACACAAATAATGCCCTCGCCGGGATTCGAACCCGGAACCTCCAGCTTCGTAGGCAGGGTTACTACCAACTAGGCTACGGAGGCTGACAAATTTGTCGAATGTTTTAAATTATGTCTGGGAAACGTGATAAAATTACAAAGTAGCACAGAAACTTTCTTTATTGAGGAGTATTTCAAAATTTTAAATCAACTTTATCTACACAAATATCGTTAAGTGCTCTAAAATGCGTCCAGAAACAATAGACAATGACCAGCATTACCCACCATCAGAACTTGGCACATACATAAAGTTAACATTATATACGATTTTTCCGGAGGTTATGAGTTTTAAATTTGGAACAGCTGTCAGATTCAAGTGGGGTGCCTATTCTGGTATCTATAAATATTCAGCCAGTCATCAACACAATAAGTTAATTCAGTATATTTTTTAGTAAAAATCGGACAATATTTTCATATCGAGTGACACAAGAATAGGGACATCATTCGATTGTCTATGATTAAAAAAAAATACAGAAATTCAAATCGGTGCCGTTCCTGCCTTTTGTTTATTGCCTTACAAGTGAAAAATTGTGAAAAGTTGTAAATACTTTGTGATAATACTGATAATTATTTGATAATGAGTGGCAGTGACTCGGATAACGATATGAGCACTCCGCCGGACATACTCAATGCAGCTATGACAGCAACTAACAACCTGTTGCCGCAAAAGTCGAGAGCCAAGTATGAGAAGGCTCTGTTTCTGAACGCATCTTAGAGCACTTATGATATGTATGTAGATAAAGTAGTGTATGCAACTATACGTAATCAGGCATTACGTACAGTTGCATAAACTACTATTATGTACAATGATTGGAATCAAAAAAACATACCTAATTAATGGAGTCCATTTCTCATGCTTATTAATTAATTTACATGAATGTTTCCTTCGATATTTCCCATCACAAGTTTTCACTTTTAAGTTCATCAAAATGCTCTTATTATTGGACTTGGGCCTCTTCAACGTATACTCGCCGTTTCACCTCACCCCACAAAAAAAGTCACACTGGGTCAAATCTGTTGACCTGGCTGGTCATAACACTGGCATTTTCCAGGCGGGGCACACTTTGTTCAGCGTTAGAGTTTACTCTATACATAAAGCATTTTATCACGCTCACATGATGCTCCAGTACATCATGAATCAAGCGCCGAGCGCCTACTTTACGTATCGAGTAAACGCTAACTTAATCGTTACTTGCCAAATCATGACACTTGCCTTTTTCTTTGGCTTGTTAATCTCGCTACCATACTTATATTTATTCAATCATATTTTTTCAGTTGAATATTGAAATACAGTTGAAGATTGGGAAGATACTTCAGCGGAAAGAACCTAATGAAAATGTAACGGAACACGTTTCAAGAAAATGGTATTGAACTTGGTGACAAGAAACATTCATATATTTTTAATTAAGCACAATGTTTATATACTATTTAATTTTCGACATTATTATGAGCTGTGTTTTGCCGAATAAATATTGTTACTGAATACAAGTGATGAAAGTGAGCATTTTCTACATGAGTGTCGGCGATCGAAACCGACAAGAGTTAAAGAGGTCTACATTTCAACACCAACATCAAATTATATTATGCGAATGCATTATGCGAGAAAATATCTGCATACAGTACCAACCAGACTGTGCAGAAAAATAGGGGAGAGTGGGGTACAGTGAATAAAGGTGCACTGTGATAATATTGCATTAGCTTTATTTATGGCTTTAATAATCCGGTATTCTTTTTTTACGAATTTGCTCATCTGTGTGATACTAATATTGGAGTAACTAAATAACGGAAGATACTTTCAATTATACCTGAAAAGACTTGTTCTTGGTTTTTTTACCTCAAACTAGGAACTGTTCTGTGATTTTTGATTGAAGAGGTAACTTTAGTTCACTTTTTTATAATGAAAATGATTTTAAAGCTACATGTAAATTATATACTTGTGCTGGAAAATGTGTCCTCTAAGGAATAGGTGGGACAATAAGGTATGTAGAAAATTACAAATAAAAATAACACCACTACAACATTTGTAAAAAAAAGGGATCCACTGTACCCCACTCTCCTCTACTATGAAAATTCAGTCTTGCACTCGCGCAGAAAAATATCACATTCTGTGGAGTGAAGTTCAGGTAGAGTTCTTATGAAAACTGTCACCACTCTTAGTAACCTCGTATGTCACTATTGAATCGGAACTGAGATACGTACGCACTATAGGAGTATCTTAAAGTCCGTTGGCTCAACTGCTACTTTTATTCCTATGTAAAATAAGAGTGACAGCTGGTAACCACAGCACAAGATATTTATTTATTTATTTATTTATTTATTATATACGTACCCATAGGAGCAAACGCAGGAGAAGGGGTGGATATGTCGCTGGTTGGAACAAGTATGTTGCAGGTCCTCACAGGGAAGCCCGGCTACACTTCAGGCTTTGGAAAGACGCAGGAAAGCCGCGTCATGGCCATTTGTTTCAGCAGATGACCAGCAGTAGGAAAGAGTTTAAAGCTAAACTAAAGTGGTGCCAAGACAGACAGGACCAGTTGAGCATGGACAAACTCGCTCTGGCCCACAAGGAAAGTAAATTTAGCGACTTCTGGAAGATGACCAAGCGTATGAATGTGGCGCCGGGCTTGCCTGTGAGTGTAGACGGTAAGAGTGAGCATGGAGACATCGCTGAGCTATTTAGGGAGCATTTTGCTGTGAGGTCTCTGTTGCAGGAAACCCAGACTTCTCAGCAGGATGCTGTACTTGATGTAAGTGGTGTTGGGGCCGTCGTTAAGCCGATAAAGACTGTGATAACCCCTGAAATGACTGCTGAGGTGATAAATAAAATGCAGAGAGGGAAATCACCTGGCTACGACGGACTTAGCATTGAGCATTTTAAATATGCTGGTGTGCATTTGCCCAGGGTGCTCTCTATGCTCTTTAATATGTGTATTGGTCATTCCTATTTGCCTTCTGCCCTCATGAGAACTATAGTGGTCCCCATTGTAAAGAATAAAACGGGTGATCTGTCGGACAGGGGGAACTATCGGCCCATCTCTCTCGCTACAACTGCTGTGAAAGTGCTCGATAGTATGCTAAACGCGATACTGGATCAGTACCTTTACATCTGTGACGCCCAGTTCGGTTTCAGGACTGGGCTATCTACAGAGAGTGCTATTATGTGCCTGAAGCATACTGTCGGACATTACACGGACAGGAAAACACCGATATATTCCTGCTTCCTGGATCTCTCCAAGGCATTTGACAGAGTCAATTATAGTATCCTTTGGAGGAAGATGGAGGAGGCAGGTGTTCCGGGTGACTGCACAGAGTTACTAAGATACTGGTATCAAAATCAAATTAACCAGGTGAGATGGGCCGGGGCTCTGTCGACGGAGTACAAAATGGAATGTGGAGTAAGGCAGGGGGGCCTAACATCCCCTAAACTGTTTAATTTTTATATGAACGATTTAATAGGCGAGCTCAGCAGCATGCATGCTGGATGCTTTATTGAAAACACTTGTGTCAACAATATAAGCTACGCGGATGACATGGTGCTGCTGAGCCCGTCTATAGGGGCCCTCAGACAACTTGTGGCCAGGTGTGAGGAGTATGCCATTGCGCACGGACTTGTGTACAACGCCACCAAGAGTGTAGTTATGGTGTTTAAGGCGGGTAAAATTAAACCGTATTTTATTCCTCCTGTGACCCTTGATAGGGTTGTACTTAAGATAGTGGACCGCTTTAAGTACCTTGGTCACATTCTAACGGATGACTTATGCGATGATAGTGACATAGAGAGAGAGCGTAGGGCGTTGTCAGTGAGAAGTAACATGCTGGCTCGCAGATTCGCTAGATGCTCCGAGGAAGTAAAAGTTATGTTATTTAAGACATACTGTACATCTTTTTACTCTAGCGGTCTGTGGGTTCGGTATACCAAACGAGCGTACAACGCCCTACGTATCCAATACAATAACGCCTTTAGAATGTTGTTGAGGCTCCCCAAATGGTGCAGTGCGTCGGAAATGTTCGCCAAAGCGCGCACGAATGACTTTCACGCGATAATGCGCAATAAAATCACGTCACTGATGGGTCGCATTAGATGGAGTCAAAACAGCATTCTAAAGGTGTTTGCTGGAAGGTACGACGGCCCCTTTATGTGGCATTGGATTAACCAGGTCAGGACTACATGGACGTACGTCAAGTAGTTTCTGGCACTGATTGAAAATTAGTTTTATAAGTCACTAACACTAGTTTTAAGATCAATGTAACTAACATACTATGGACATAAGTCTGAAAATAAATAATTTATTATTATTATTATTATATATAGGCGTGTGGTCCAAACAGCTGTCAGATTCATAGGCACTGAACATGAAATATCGAAATTCTAATTGTATTTGGAGGTAACCGTTATAATGGCGGGACCGGATCCTGAATTCGATCGATTCATATTGCATTATTTAGTACTGAATTTGTACTATTTAGTACCTGTTGTAAAAAAAATTGTACCTCTTCTATTTCAAAGTTATATTCAATCAGTCTGGTCCCGCTATTATAACGTTATAATGGCGGAACCAAATCCTGAATTCGATCGATTCATATTGCAATATTTATTTAGTACTGAATTTGTACTTTTTGGTACCTGTTGTAAAAAAATAATACCTCTTCCATTTCAAAATTATACTTCAAACAGTCTGGTCCCGCCATTATAACGTTATAATGGTGGGACCAGGTCCTGAATTCTGTCCATATTCTGTCGATTCATATTGCATTATTTAGTACTGAATTAGTACTATTTGGTATTGATACCTCTTGTAAAAAAATTAGTACCTCTTCCATTTTAAAATTATATTTCAAATAGTCTGCTTCAAATGATCTGGCGGAACCAGACTATTTCAAATATAATTTTGGAATGAAAGAAGTACAATTTTTTTTACAACAGGTACCAAATAGTACAAATTCAGTAAGTACTAAATGATGCAATATGAATCGACAGAATATGGACAGAATTCAGGACCTGGTTCCGCCATTATAACGTTATAATGGCGGGACCAGACTATTTGAAGTATAATTTCGAAATGTCTCGCCATTATCGTTATAATTACATTTGGATCGTTACATTTGGAGTTTATTAATTTCATAAATGTATGACGACTAGAAAACGGTCGCCGAACTGAAGATTGGGTCCTAAAACAGGAACTCAAAATGACTGACACTAAACAAAATTACTAGAACTTTGTTCATTTCATCCTTTAGTAGATTGGCTACCAAACCAGCTTTAAAATGGGATTAAAATCCCAATAGGTAACTGGCTTTAAATCGGGACTTATCATTACCGGTTTGTAACCAGGTTTGTACCAAATCCAGATACGAGATGGGAAAGTTAGTCCCATTTCATCCTACCAGACGGGAAACTATATTTCCCATTTGGCAGCCAGCTATCAAATCCGAATACCAAACGGTAAGTACTAAAGGCATTTCATGGGAATTGACTCGGAAACGTTTATTTATTTTAGAAAACATTATTCCTTATGTAATGGTTTTAAGAATAAATAAACCACAAAATATATAGAAAATTCAATTCGCGTATTTATTTTGACAGTTTGTTGGTCCTTACGCCATATCACCGCCCCAGTGTCAGAAAAAAATATTAAAAACCCTCACTGAGGAAGCGGCAGTGTGAACAGCCAACGATCATCTACATATATATGTATAGGTATATTTGTTAATTTTACTGACATAGGATCTATATCTACTCTTTGTTTAGTGAGCGAGAAAAAAGTCGACAAATCATCCCTTACTCGCCTCCTGTGGAACCAGTAGCCGTACCATAAGCTGCCCCTGCGTTATTAACGCGGACTTACATAGGTACTTTCTATACGGGTGGCTCGCCCCAAGACGCGATTACGGGCGGGATGGAAAGTAAGTCCGCGTTAAAAACGCAGCGGCAGCTTATGGTAAGCACACAGTGCCTGAAAGTATCCTTTCCCTCTCTAGTACGTTTTGTAGATACTAGGTTCAAGAAGTACCTACCTAACTACCTTCAACAATTTATAATAATACATTCTGTTGCAATGCTATCAGACAAACATCTACAGCTAGGAAAACAGCCACTATCAACCATTTGACCATTGCCGGCGGCTATACTAAATAGGTGGCCAAGAAACAAATACCTACATTCCCGTGAGGTTGGAATACAGAGTCCCTCTAGAAGGTTTTTAAATGTTTCAGAGCGGTCGATAATAGTACATTGTGCATCTAGGGAGGTAAGTACAGTATCACTAACGAGAGTGTTAGAAGCCCGACGCCGTAGGCGGAGGGCTTTTGATGACTCGAGTTAGTAGGTATGCCTCTTACCGATTGTGATGCATACAATGTTTTTTATAACACTTGCAGACAAAGAATATGTTATGAGACGAAATATTGGTATTCCCTAAGGAATTTCACTTTTCTATTACTCCCACTGCAATATGCACAAGCAATGGCGCGCTTAGAAAGCAAATGTGATGAAAAATGTTGAAACCGCGTAAAATAGTAGGTATTAGCTACTGTAACATGCCTAGGTAGTAGGTACTTCTGAAACATGAACTAAACTCTAGGGGGTCTAACTACACTGCATCCTAATACTCCTGAAACCTCTCTGACAACGGAAATACAGCACCTTGTTTATATGGTATAAAGCATCCGAAAATTGAGCGTCCAGCTGTTCGCCTGTGTCTGGAAAATCTTCGTTGCGTTTGTATTTAAGTAAGTACTCGTACCTAACCTACTTTTAATTGATATCGGACAATCTAATTAGCATCTTATGGGATGGTAGGCGAAAATGTAGGTAAACTTAGACAGGATAACACCTATCCTTACATATTATGTAATGTAAAATGTTAGTTGGAGACTAACATAGTAGGTATGTAGGCTAACATTTAGTAATATAAATGTTACTCCAACAAGGTCTAAAATCTAAATGTCCGATAAACCACTAGTACATCATCAGTATCGTAGTTGGTAATAAAGCAAGTCGGCAAATGTCCATCAGATCATTCAATTTGGTCTACTACTACGTGTCTAATGAATATATTTCTTCAATCTTCTAACTCCAAAGAACTACCCAAAATACCTACACATTTTATTACTTATTATACTTGAGGCCCTAGCACATCTTGTACAACAATATTGGCAGCAATTTGTGACCTGCTCGCAACTTCTCATCTCTTTTGAATCTATGTAATCAAAAAGGGACGGGTAGCCGCGACAAGGTTCCTGTCATGCACGATATGTGCTAGTGCCGTTGATCAAGTATAATACTATGAATTTCTTAGGTCAATCTATACTCGTAATTATATTGCCACATTGTTCCTAGCGAATAGAGACCCGCTGCGGTAAATACTAGTGTTTTGGGACATAAGTAACTTTCTTTGATAACTTTTTTATTTACCAGTAAGTAGCTGTACCAAAAAATATAATACTCTAAAGAGTTGTACATAACGGCGACGGATAGGTATTACCCGAAGAGTACGGGAATAACTTCTTTACTACAGCTGTTGTTATATCTGTACAGTTAAAAGTAGGGATTTTAATACCAAACCAACAGTTGGTTTTGCTTCACAAATATACAATACAATATAAAGTCATTTCCTAATTGGCGCCCTCTAGTTAGAACTTAGACCATTTAGAAAAGTTGTTCTTTTAACTGGCGCCATCTAGTTTATTGATGAGTAATGATTGTACAACTGACATTGGGTACTGACGGGAGGTGTAGTAGTGTGCGTTACAGGGTAAAATTACATAATTTTCTAGTTTTTGCATTATTGCGATTTAGAAGAACAGTATTTTGTGCAGGTTGCTATCAATTTGTACATTAGATTTTTTGCTCCTTGCGCGTATCTCAAAACATGTTAACTCTGATCTTCGGTTTAGCAGAAAATGACGAAAATATGGTGTTTGTGCAATTGTAGCGCCATCTTTTAGCAGATAAGCGGCAGGGATAGGGTCGAATCCACCTTAAACTTGAGTCGAGTGGGTGTGGAGTTGATATATTGCGAAGACCTTAAAACTGCTAAAAATGTAATCAAAATACTTTGCTCTTTTTCCAGTTACTCGAAGAACAAGGACGTGCAATACGACGACGTGGTCGTACCCGCCAAGTCGACGGTGATCCTCTCCTTCGTTCCGAAGACCAGCGCTGAAAAGTAACTTGGCGACGGCTGACGCTAGCCGCAGTGTATGGGCGGCATTTTGGTTGCATTTCGTTTTTGTACCGTGATTCAATATACTGTATGAGCTTTTGATGATGTTTTATTACAATTATTACATGCCCAATAGGCACTGGTCTCACCGCGAGGTACTAAGCTATGAACTATCGGCTATAAACACGAACAATAGACACGCACTCCCGTGTAAATAAAAGAGACGGAGTGCGTATCTTTTGTTCGTGTTTATAGCCGATACCTAGATTCATAGCTTAGTAGCTCGCGGTGAGACCAGTGCCTTATGTTAAGCAACAATTAAAGGACGCTTTATAATATTGTCAACCAATTGAAACCCTAGGACTCAGGAACTATGTCAAAATGTCATTATAAGACATTAACACGTTCGCCTCCGCTACTGTTTCACTAAATCCTAATACTACACCAATCGAAATTTTCTCATTAGAACTCCTATGCCAGTGACACGCATGTGTGACCGAAATGATTGTACTCCTATGCCGGCGACACGACACTTGTCAAAAATGTTCGTATTTCGATGCGACTGGCACAGCAGTAAGAACTTGATTTATGCTAGTGGCACTAGAGTACGGTAATTTTGATCACGTATGTGTGTCACTGGCATAGGAGTCGGAATTTTTTGATCACAGACGCTGTGTCACGGCATTTTGACATGGTTCTAGAGTGGTAGTTTGAGTTGTAGGGACGGAGCTATACTAAGGAATGAGATGAAGAGTGATATAACGCACCTCTCGTTCCTTAGTATAGGACTAGCATTCTCTGATCTGTGGTATAGGTCCGTCCCTACAACTTACGTACCTTTAGTCCCATCTCGTAGCCAGATTTGGTAGCTAGCTACGAAATGAGAATTGTGTCTTCCCATCTCGTAGCTAGCTACCAAATGGGAACAATTTTCCCATCCCGTAGCCAGATTTACTAGCTGGCTACGAAATGAGAATCGTGTTCTCCCATCTTGTAGCTAGCTTCCAAATGGGAACAATTTTTCTTTCTCGTTGCCAGATTTACTAGCCGGCTACGAAATGAGAAACATTTGTGTTCCCATCTTGTAGCTAGCTACTAAATGGGATCAATTTTGCCACCTCGTAGCCAGATTTGGTACACCATATACCTATATAATTAGACAAACCAAAATATTCAGATAAGAGCGATATGGCAAGCACTTGACAACATCAAAGTTTCCTTATAATGAATATGCTTTGAATATATCATTAAATAAGGTCGTACACAAGAAGTTGTAAAAAGGTCTAAAAGGTAAAAAAAAATAGCGACAGAGATATAATAATTGATTAGATTGATATTGCCTTTCGTCCCATCTCGTAGTATTTGTATGTTTTTACCGACATGGAAGAATCCTTTCTTACGGCCCTTTGAGCCGATCTACGAGATGGGACTTTCAAATTCCCTTTTGGTAGCCAGCTTCGAATCGGGATTATTTTTCCCATTTGAAAGCTAGCTTCAGAACCGAGCTACGAGATGGGACTTTCAAATTCCCGTTTAGTAGCCAGCTTCGAATCGGGATTATTTTTCCCATTTGGAAGCTAGCTTCAGAACCTAGCTACGAGATGGGACTTTCAAATTCCCGTTTAGTAGCCAGCTTCGAATCGGGATTATTTTTCCCATTACGTAGCTAGCTACCAAATCTGGCTACGAGATGGGACTAAAGGCTTACGTAAGAACTTACAGGTGTACGGCCGCACTTAGGCGTACAAAAATACTTTCAACGCCAAATACGTAGGGTAAATTGCTAGCAAATGGCCACTTTCCAGTAACTGGACAGCTTATATAAAAATGAACTATAATTATGCGCTTATATTTATAATTCATTTTGGAATAGGGAGAGTGACTGACATTGACATGACACATCGTTTTAACCATATACTTGGCAGAATTTTAAAAAATCGTGCGCAAAGATTGTCTTAAAAAAAATACAAAAAGTGGGTCAAAAAGTATGTATCTTTCAAGATACACTGCCAAGTTAAGGGTTAAAATGAATTGTAACCATAAGCACATAGTATAGAGTTAATTTTTATATAAGGTGTCCAGTTACTGGAGAGTGGCCAGTTACTAGCAATTTACCCTATATCTAGAGTGGAAAATAAATGTGAATTTTAAGGGCCCAATGAGCAGGAAAAATTTTTTAGAAACCAAAACAGGATTTTTTTTCGTATAAAAAGAATTTGGATTACCTACATTGAGTGTAACGGTTATAATTACTATTTGAAGGGTCCACGGAAAGAACATGTCTAGTCAATTCAAATTACAGAAGGAAAAACCACCTTACTTTTAACAGAATAAGGTGTGAATTTGCCCTGATTTTTTTTAAGCATTAGACATGTTTTTTCCGTGGACCCTTCATTTGTAAAAATAATATCAGACATTTGGGCTTGCAAAGGGAGAAGAAAGGTGTTTATATAAAAATATCAAATTAATAAAGTATATTTTAATAGGTCTATAACATTTCTGCATATTATTAACATTAAAAAAGCATAATTTTCATGGACAGTCATTTTCATTTCATGCATAGAATATAATTATTAAAGTACATTTTACACATTTACATTTAGTTCCATCACATTGTCGACTGTATCAACACCAAAACATAATTATCATAAAAATCTCACTGTTAACTATCCATTATATTATTATTATTTATAGCAAAACATAGGTCATCGTTGAGATTTCCAAAATTCCTCTTAAATATTAGTTCCCAATATTTTCATGGCAAAATGAAATAATAATTATCACGGGGTCGGAACTATGGGTGCAAAACTTTAACAAAACTTGTCAAGTGGACATGAAAGAGTACTGTATGTGTATAAAATATACATATCTACACACTTAAACATTGTAAGTTCAAAATTTCGAGATAAGTAATAAAATTGGATACAGATTTTTCAATAATATTCGCATTTTTCTTGGCTAAAGAGTTCCTATAATATGTCCATTTTGAAGTTTTGTTAAAGTTTTGCACCCATAGTTCCGACCCCTAATTATCAGTTTTAAATAGTTGTACAAATTGGTCACAAATATTTTAAAAGTTATTAAAGCTCAGTGTTATAAAGTCATAATTAGTAAAAGACTGAGCCAAAAACAAAATGAATAAGTTGAAATTATGTTATGTCGTAGGTTGTAAACGTTAACATACTTAAAAACGCATACTTATTTGTTCCTAATTAGTTATAAAAAAGGTGAAAGAACTGGTTGTTTGAATCCATAGCAAAAGAACCAAAGTGTTGGATTTTCTGGATTAATGAGATCGAATGTACTTTAGGAACAGGAAATCTAAAAATAAAGTTCCTAATTTTGTTGTTAGTTTATCTTAGAAAGTAAGTTTCTCAAGGTTAAATATTTAAGTCACATGATCTTCGCCAGTATTTTTTTTACTGTTAATTTGAATTATTCAGTTATTTTCTCTGTCATTCCAATCATGTCCCAATTGGAATGACAAGTAGTTTTGGTTTAATTGATTCCCAAGTGTTTAAATTATGTACAGTCAACCTATTGGAAGCGTAGTACGGTCGAGGAAATTGAATGTTTAGCAGTTTATGGCTCACTTTACGTTGGACGTCCTTATTACATACACCACAACCAATTTAACTTGAACCGCAAAG